>CAUYTI010154005.1:0-15938 GCA_963575145.1 Galago senegalensis
ATTGAGAACCAAGAGATGAATCCAGGCACGTATCATCATTTGATTTTCGATAAGCTTATCAAGAACTTAAATTGGGGGAAAGACTCTCTATTTAACAAATGGTGGCTGGCAACTTGTAGAAGACTGAAACTGGACCCACACCTTTCATCTCTAACAAAAATTGACTCGCACTAGATAAAAGACTTAAACCTAAGACATGAAACCATAAAGATTCTTATTGTTGAAGAATTATTCTTAAAACAAGTAGGATACTTGCTCCAAGTCACAGAGTTGGGTGTGTGGGTCAGAGGGGCACTGACCTCCCAGTGGACTTCAGGGCCCTGGCTGGTCCTCCTCCTGCCCCACTTCCTCCTGGTATCAGGGTGCCACCCAGATCCTCTGCTTCCTTCCTCATCCCCACAAGTTGCAATTGTGTGTGAAGGCCAGCTGGGTGAAAGTGGTTTCCTGGTGGTGGTGAGGACTTTTGGTGGCCAAGTAGATGTCCTCATCTTTGCTCATCTTCACCCTTCCACTGTTTTTGTGTGTCTTCCCAGTAGTACTGCCCCCAATTTAAGCTGAATGCCACTATTTTGGAGCTGGGAACTTTTTGCAAAGGGTGAAAAGCTGCCAACAGGGAAACCATTGCTTTGTGACATCCCACAGAACATGAAAATAAAACATTGTATCATATTTATAGTTGGGAGCTCTATGTTGTATTTCTGCTTGAAGGTGCTATTAGGTCACATTGTCAAGACAGGGCGTGGCTAAGTTATTTCTCCACAGCATTGGTAGCTCTTCTCAGATTCCTGGGCCTTATGAGCACAGGCAGTGTTTTGAAGGCATCAGTTGACTTGTCTCAGGCTGCAACTTAGTGCCTGAACAGAGGACGCCTAACAGCCTCCCAGGAGATCTAGACTCATGACCAATGTTTCCTTAAACTTATTTAAAGCGGAAGATGGATGACTATGCTATTTGGGCAACAGAAGAATGTTTATACAGAAAAAGTTTAGTATGATAAACACTTGCAACACAATTATTTTGACACAATTCCATTAAATTTGCTTCATATTTCACTGAGAACGTCTACATATTCTCGACACCATCATATCAGCCTACCTGCTCTGTACCTTTACTGGTGTATTTCCTTCCCTGCTATGGCCATGAACCAGTGTGTGCCTGTGTGTTGACCCTGGCTCCTTACTGCCTCTGTGGGAGCATCTCTTCAGCCTCACTCTTCCACATCATACAGATCCCCGTCTCTTGAACCAAGTACATCAGAACATAAACTTGGCGTGGTTTCTCCTATGACAAAAACAAAGGGAAGGGCCACAATCTCTCAATAACTACTGATTTTTCTGCTTCCCTCAACAAAAGAACTCAAGAAAGCCATTTGTACTTGCTATCTGCAGTTCCTCCCCCTCACTGTCTTCTTGAACATTTATATACCAGTTAGATTTTCATCCCCACCACTAAGTTCAAGGATGAATTCTTGATCCTCAACTTTCTTGATGTTAATGTGATATCCTGGGTTGGGTCCTGGAACAGGATGCAGAAAAACTAGTGAGATGCTTCTGGGCACACTTTGACAAATGTAACAGGGAATTGTAAGATGTTAACATTAAGATAGTCAGGGTGAAGGCTATATGAAAACTTTCTGTATTATCCTTGTCATTTTTATATGATTTTTAAATTATTCCAAAATAAAGTTCATTAAACAACAAATAGACAAACAAAAAAAAACAAGCTCAAGTGACCTGGACATGGTGGGGATGATTTACCCATTCTGGCCACCTCTCAATTCAATTCCTTAAAATATTATGCTGTGTTCCCCTTTAAGACCTTTGTATACACAGTAGTTTCTTCCTGGAAGCTCTTCCAAACCCTCCCCCTGCCCCCCGCCCTCCCGCCCCCCCCCCCATGTTCTTATTCACCCTCTTACCTAGTGAATGCTTACTTGGCCTTGATATTCACTTCCTTGGAGTGGGCGTGGTGGTGGCGGTAAGTAGAGACCACCAGGCAACCTCCTGATCTGTCTGCATGGAGAGCATGCTGTGGGCAGGCTAGGCTACTATCTCATGATTTGCATGATAATTATATTTCTTCCTGCAAATTGGCACTTGTTTCTATATTGCTCTATGGTAGTGATTCCCAGACTTGAATAAAGATACAAACAACCTGGGATCATGTTAAAATACTGATTTGGATTCAGTAGGTCTTGGGAGGGCCTGAGATTCAGCATATCTAACAAGGTCCCAGTTGCTGCTGCTGTTGGTTCCAGAATCACACTCAAGCAAGAGTACTGGTGAGTGGATCCCATTTTTGCATGCTGACCAAAAGTCAGTTTTAGGTCTGTAAATGCAAAGGCAAGACCACAGATGTAAGTAAATTGCTTGTTTTACTTTTGACGATAGTAACTCTTATGTACTCATCTTTGCTGTCCCCTCCTCAAACCCTCCTGTCCCCATGCACTTAATTAACTAGTGTAATATGTTGAGCTGAAAATAAACACACCCAGCCTCATGGGTGCTGGTTATTGGGTTTCCCCAGGTGACACTATGGTTTTCCTTTTTACTTTCTAGAATGGCTTACCTAAAACCTAGAGCTGGGGGAGTCACTCCCTTCTAAATACTCTCTAGCTTGTCCAGCTACCTTGAAAATATGGCCCATCACTGCAGCTGTAGCAGAATCAGTGAAGAGACTGTGGTCCTGGAATTCTATCAGCAGTGGGGATTTTGTTGGCTTAGTAGGTTGCTCTCCCACCTTGTGGCATCGTAACAGTCTTCACACACTGATTCAACTGATAGCTGCTGAGTTATCTCTAGATGCCGGTCCTGTGCTAAGCACTGAGGATGCAGGGAGCCACGGAACATGGTCCCCGTCTCCCAGCCCACAGTGGGAACAAGAGCAGGGCTGACAAAACAGTGCTGCGGCAGAGGAGTGAGGGCAGTTTAGTGTCAATCTGGGGATCCTGGATTAGAATCTGGTAACTTTTATGTAGTAGCTATGAGTTAGGGCAAGATGCCTATGACATTCAAATCTGTTTCCTCTTATGTAGTAACACATACACCGTGGTTGGTTTTGAGGAACACAGACAGCATGTAAAAAAATTAGCATGGTACCTGTCATGTAGCAAGCTTTGTTATCATTAACCTTGCTCTAGTCCACATTCCCCTCTCTAGTTTTAAAATTTTCTTATGTATGAATCAGCTTTATGTTCACCCCAAGGATTCATGGACACTGCAGTGCAGTAAGGACCACTGAATATTTTGTCAGGAAGACAGGTAGGAGACCACATAGCATATAGTTGAAAAAAAAGGCCCTTCTTAGATATTTTTGTTCTTCAAAGTTCCTCTTCCTAATGTGTTGCTTCCAGGAACTTTCTGCATTCTCCTTTCTCTCCAATGCAGGGGAAACTCACCTTATTAGCCCCGCAATCCTTTCTATTGAAGTTTCTCCCTCTGCTCTCCTCTTCCCTTTGAGGAGCGAGATTAAGTCCTCTAATCATCCTATGTACAGCAGTTTAAGGGCCATCTTTTTATCACTGTGGCTTATGGAAGTATTTCTTTATCCCAGGTAGCTTATGAGAATATTTTTTCTAAAAAAAAAAAAGTGCTATACATGGTTCTTCCTAGGAGGAGTTCTGGTGACTAAAATGTTCTCCATCTCAACATATTGTGCCAGCACTGCCATCAGCTGTGCACGGCGGTGTGGAACTGCCCAAGCTGTGGTCACAAGCACTGAGAGGCAGAGCTGCAAACGCAGTCTGGATCCAGGCTGAGCAGAGCCTGGTGGCCACCATGGCAAATTTTTACTGAAGGTAAGTTTTAAAGAGGTAGGAATACAATCAGAATGTTTTCTCTGTAAAGATGCTAAGTTTGGCAGCAGTGTGACCAGGTAGTAGGAATTTAATGGCTAGGAGATCAGTCAGTAGCCTGCTACCATGGGAGGCATGAATGCTTCTTGACCTACACGTGGGGTCAACTAAAATTTGTAGGTTTTTTCCACAGGCTGATCTGTTCTATCACATACTTTCACAATATTTATTTATTTTATTTACAGTTTTTTGATGTTTTGACCTTTTATTTTGAATTTTAGTTTTACAGAGATATTGTATAAAGAGTACACTTCATTGAGCTTTCACCAATATTAACATCTTACATAATTATAGTACAATTCTCCAATGAGGAAATTCACAATGATATAATGCTTTTAAACCAATCTGCAAACATTATTCATATTTTACCAGTTTTCTCACTAATGTCCTTTTTCTGAGCCACGATCTAATAGAGGACAACTAAATTCATTGTCATATCTCTCCTTTATGACAATTCCTCAGTCTTCTTCCTTCATGACCTTGAGACTTTTGAAGAGTACTAGTCTGATTTTTTTTTTAAGAAGTCCCACTGTGGCCCCCAGGTAGATGATTGCAGTGGCATCATCAGAGCTCACAGCAACCTCCAACTCCTGGATTCAAGTGATCCTTCTGCATCAGCCTCTTGAGAAGCTGGGAATACAGATGCCTGCCACCACGCCCAGCTAATTTTTTCTATTTTTGGTAGAGACAGGTCTTGATCTTGGTCTTGCTCAGGCTGATCTTGAACTCCTGAGCTCAGGTGATCTTCCTGCCTTGGCCTTCCAGAGTGTTATTAGGATTAAAGGTGTGAAGCACCACACTTGTACTAGTCTGGTATATTGTCCCTCAATTTGGAGTTCATGGTTTTTCATGATTATTCTGAGGTTATTTCTGGCAAGACTACAATAGAAATAAAGTTGTGTCCTTTCTAGTGCATCATATCAGGGGAAACATCTTTTTATTGGTAATGCTAACACTGATTACTGGCAAGGTGGCTCCTGGTACATTTCTTCTTTATTAAGGATCTTGTAGGGAAATATTTTGGAGATTGTGAAATTGTCCATTTCTCATATTTTTCTACCCACTAATTTTAGCATCTATCAGTTCTTGCCTGCAACACTTATTACTGCAATGTTTGCCTAATGGGATTTTCCACTTTCATTATTCCTTCCATATTAATTGGAATTATATGACAAGGAAGTATGTTCCTTTTTTCTGTTTGTTTATTCATATCAGTGTGGACTAATGGATATTTATTTTATTCTATAGGTTATAATGGAAGATTATCATTACATTGCTGTTCAAATTATGCTAGTATCAGCCACTGAAAACTCTGATTTGGCTCCTGGCTCCCTTTTGACATGACATGCTCCTTTCCTTTTTGAGTATATCCTTTGTGGCACCATACGATGCGCCAGGTTCATCTCTTATTTTCTCCACTGCAACTCTAGAATGAACCATTTCTCTGATAAGCTCAGTTTTTTAAATTGGAGAATGACATTTAGAAATCACATCTGGATGCTAGATGTCATAGCTCCTGGGTATCAGGGGTGTCAATTTTTCTAGGTCCTCTCATAAAGGAGCTAGTAAAAAAAGATCTATTTCTGTATCTATCCATTTCCGTGTGTGTGTGTGTGTGTGTGTGTGTGAGTGTGTGTGTGTGTGTGTGTGTACGTGTATACTAAAAAACCATGAGTCATACTGATACCTCTCTGCTTCCTACACCACTGGGGTAATTCCAGCCTTCCCTCTTTCTTTCTTTATTACTTGTTTTGCCAATAGGGAGAAACCTGACTCTCATTATTCAACATAAATTTACTTATTTGTTCAATTATAGAACACAGATAAGGTATATATACAGATAAAGTAGTTTCATAATTGCTAATTTATACCCCAGTGAAAAACAAATGTACTAATTAGAATAAAACATTTGTACAAAGTTCTTTTTGCTTTTAGCATTATCATAGTCAAATGCAATTTTCCAAAATTATGTAAGAGAGTTTTTCCCCACCCACTTCGTTGTGGTTGTTAGTCATTTTAACACAATGCAGTTTGCTTGTTCCTGCTTGTACTCGATCTTGGCCTGCCTCCACATAGATATATGTATGTGAGAGTCAGTGTTACTACACAAAGGCATAATAAGATAAATGTCACTCATCTCATCACTGTTATTCCATTCCTATTCTTCCATTCTTTCCAGCCTTTTCTTGCCCATTCATCTTGGATAGAAATGTCTATTCACGTCTTTGGCCATTTGGTTTGTGCTTACTGCATTTCCCCCCCAAACTGAGCAGATACGTGTATATTTTCTTTCTTTTTCTTTTTTTTGAGACAGAGCCTCAAGCTATCCTCCTGGGTAGAGTGCCATGGCATCCCAGCTCACAGCAACCTTCACCTTCTGGGCTCAAGTGAGTCTCATGCCTTAGCCTCCCAAGTAGCTGGGACCACAGGCACCTGCCACAATGCCCGGCTATTTTTTGGTTGCAGCGTCATTGTTGTTTGGCAGGCCTGGGCTGGATTTGAACCCGCCACCTTAGGTGTATGTGGCTGGTGCCTTAGCCACTTGAGCCACAGGTGCTGAGCCAGATACATGTACATTTTCTTTTAGCCTCCTCATTAATTTTATGAAATATAATCACATACCATTAAACTCACCCTTAACAATGTGCAATTCAGTGGTTTTTAGAAAATTCACAGCATTGTGCAACTATCACCACAATCTAACTTTAGAACATTTTCATTACCTCAAAAAGAAACCCTGTATCCCATCCCCCCTGCCTCCAGCCTCAGACAAATACTCACCTACTTTCTGTTTCTATGGATTTGCCTGTTCTAAATATTTTGCATAAATGTAATCATTCAATATGTGGCCTTTTGTGTCTGGCTTCTTGCACTTACTGTACTATTTTCAAGGTCCATCTTATTACAGTAAATACCAGTACTTCATTCCATTCTATGGCTAAATATTCCAATGTATAAGTATACCACATTTTCTTTTGTACATTCATCGACTCACAGAAATTTGACTATTTCCACTCTTTGGTTATTGTGAATAATACTGCTATGAACTATCATGAACAAGTTTTTATGTGAACATGTTTTCTATTCCCTTAGGTATATGTGTAGGAGTGAAATTACTGGGTCATATGGTAACTCTATATTTAACCTTCTGAAGAACTGTCAATTTGTTTTCCAAAGTGGCTGTATCATTTTACATTCCCATGAGTATGAGGGTTTCAATTTTTCCACATCCTTGCTGATATTTGTTATTTTCAATTTAAAAAAATTGCACCCATTGTAGTGGGTCTGAAGTGTGGGTGGGTGTGAAGTGGGGTCTACCAGGTCTAAAATCTATAGAGCCAATTTCCTAGTATAAGTCTGAATGCTAGAAGCTGCTATACACAACCAGGAAAAGCTGACATCCCAGTTTGAACACGATAGGGCAGGAAGAATTATACTTGCACATTGATCTTGCATCCTGCTTGAACTCACTAGTTCCAATCTTTTTGTTGTTTCCTTAGGGTTTTCTATATACAAAAGCATGGCATCTGTGAATAGAGATGGTTTTACAACTTTCATTCCAGTCTGGGTGCCTTTTATTTTTTTATTTTCGTCTAATTGCCCTGCATCTCAAATTTTAGAGTTTTTTATTGCATAGTTTGAATGTTTATTCCCAAATCTCAAATTGATATTTAATTGCCATTGTAGTGGTATTAAGAGGTGAAACCTTTTTTTAAGAGGTCATTGGGCCATAAGGCCTCTGCCCTCATGAATTAATGAATGCTATTATCTCAGGAGTGGGTTTGTTATAAAAGGACAAGTTTGGCTCTTCTCTCTCTCTCTCCCCATTTTACCTCCCATCATTACATTATGCAACAAGAAGGCCCTTACCAGATGTTAGTCCCTTGATTTTGGACTCCCCGAACCTCAGAACCACTGCCAACACATTTCTGTTCATTATAAATTACCCAGTCTCAGGTATTTATAACAGCAAAAAATGAACTAAAATATTTATGTATTAGAGAGATTAGTCCTTTGTCTGGTATATGTTGCAAGTATTTTCTCCCAGTTTGTCGGCTGCTATTTTTTTGCCACTAAAACTTAAAATATTCTTGTCATCAAATTTATCAATCTTTTTTTTATTATCTCTGCATTTTGAGTCATGGAGAGAAAATCTTTCCCTAAATTGAAGTTAAAGAGGAATCTTCCTGTTTTCTTTTACTACATGTATAGTCTGAACTATTACACTGGATTTCTAATCCCCTGGAGTTTTTTTAAATGCAAAGTGTGATGAATACATGTGAATTTATTGTTTTATAAATGGCTATCATTTGTTTCAGAATCATTTATTTAAAAGGTCATGTTTGCCCCAGAGATCTGAGATAATATCTTTATCGTATACTAAAGTTCCACATGGCTTTCCATCTATTTCTGTGCTTTCTACTCTTTTTCACTGGTCCATCTGTGTACTCAACTGCCATTGCCACAGTTTTAATCACTGAGGGTTTTTAGTATATTTCCACATCTGGAAGTGCTAGTTTCCCCCTTTTGGTCTCTCATTTTTAGTTGTTTTTCTAGCTGTTTTTGAATACTTGTTTTTCTACAGAAACTCTTTTAAAGTTGATTAACATAAAATTCACTGAATTTTAACATAAACTTGGTAAATTTTCTCTTAAGTTCCAGCCTGCCATTATTTAATAAAAGTGTAATATCTTTGGTTATTGAAATATTAAGCCTCTCTCCTTTTCACTGGATTACTGGTGGCAACATGTGGGGGTAAATCTGATATAAAAGAGCACTTCACTTCTCTACATCTACTTTAATTCCTTGAATTACCTTCTTTTCTCCTTTCAATCCAAGTCAAACGCTCTGTTGGTGTCTCCATTTTCTCACCATCTGTTTTTGAAAAGCCTTTACAGTAGCGGAAAGCACCAGTTAGTTATTCTACAGTGACAACACTGTTCGACTCTGGGCCAATAATAAACAGAGCACATCCCGATCTAGGACCACTCCTTGCATTAATGACCTATCCAGCCCAACACCAATGAACCCACCAAAACTTAAAGTGAGGAATGTCCTGAGCAGAAAATAGGAGTCTTTCCCCTTTAGCAGGAGCCCAGTACTCAACTAAGCATGACTTTACCGTGATTTGCTGCTGAACATTACCGTCAAAAGTAGAACGCGTATTAAGATGATAGTCTTGTAAGACTGTAATGGAGCGGAAAAATTCCCATCACCTAGTGACCTGGAAGCACCCGACATTCTGGGCACTACCTTTCTGTTACCACTGCCTACAGTATTCAGTACAGAAACATGCTGTGCAGGTTTGTAGCTCAGGAGCAAGGGTCGGCGCCATATAGCACAGGTGTGCAGTTGAGCACAGAATCTAGGTTGTGTGATGTTCTCACAAGGAGAGACCGCTCAAAACGTATCTCCCTATCCCGTGGTTAAGAGAGCACGACTTACACGGCCTGCCTTTCTCCGTGTTCCAAGCCCGTAGGGCAGGCGACCTATCGGTGAGGACGATGGGCTGCCTTATAAGACCCATTCGGACCCAGACGGCGGTACAGCGCCACTCGCTCCCACCTGCTGCGGGAGGGGCGGGACCAGCCCTCCGAGGCCGCGGGAAGGCGGGCCCGAGGGCCGGGGGCGTGGTGGGGCGTGGCGTGCCGCGGGCTCCACGAGCTGGAAGCTGGGGGTGGTCTCGGTTCGGCCTGACCCTCCCTCACCCAGGTCGGCGAATCGGCAGGCAGCGGCCAGGGGCCGGGTCGAGGCCGAGGGCAGGATTGGACTCTGCTCGGGCGAGATGGCAGCGGCAGCTGTGAGGGGCGCCAAGCAGAGCCTGCGGGCTGAGCTGAAGCAGCGTCTGCGGGCCATAAGCACCGAGGAGCGGCTCCGCCAGTCCCATCTACTAACCCAGAAGGTGCGAGACCGCCGGTAGCTGAAACCACAGCTGACCGACGCTAGTTGAATTCCCTGCGGTTTGGGATTGAGAATCCGCGCAGGCGCAGGGCTAGGCCCCGGGCGCGCGCTCGTCTTTCTTGTCCGCGCGCAGGTCTCCCCGGCGCGAGTACGTCCCCCATCCCGGTGCGTAGGTCTCCCCGGCGCGCGCACGTTCCCCCTCCCGGCGCGCAGGTCTTCCCGGCGCGCGCACGTCCCCCTCCCGGCGCGCGCACGTCCCCCCTCCCGGCGCGCAGGTCTTCCCGGCGCGCGCACGTCCCCCGCTCTCGGCGCACGTGCCGTCGTGCTGCTCTCTGGCGCTGCGGAGGGGGGCGGTGACCAGACTTATCGCGCGGAGGAGGGAGAGTGCGGGTGGGTTTGACCGACTTCGCGGTGTGGTGATTGAGTGCTCTGCCGTGGTAATAATGGAGGTACTGACGGGAGAGCAGGATGAGGGCAGAAAGTTCTGGTAGGGGAGGTGAGTGGGACGCCTGAGCGCCAGGGTTCCCTCACTGAGTCCCAGGAGTGACAGTTTTTTTATATCAGTAAAATGACCAGAGAAAAATACACTTAAAATTCAGGCGAGGTAACACCAAAGAGGTGTGGCGGTGCCAGAGGACAGAAGACAAACGTCGACTGCACCTCACTGAGCACGTGGAGGGCTGGGGCAGTGTCTCGGGAGCTTCACGTGGCATTTTCCGTGCACAGAGTAGGTGAGCATTAAATGCTTTTCTGAATTAAGTGAAAAAATGATTGCCATATACAGGCTTCTCCAGGAGGTAGGAAGCAGAAGGGAAAAATAGGTGATGAGTGAGGCTCCCGGTTTGTTGAAGACCTCGGTTTTGTCTTGCTAAGTATTTCCAGCCAGTGTAATATTTTCCGTATCAATAAAATAGCAGCTACAGCCTATCATGAAGGCTTGTTCTAAAGATGTTTGGGGGACCAACTTTTGTTGGAAACCAGAGGAAAAAGATTCTATGTCACAATATTAGTAATTCTAAGTAAGACTAATGATCTGCCAGTATCCACTGGTATCTGGAGGTACCAGAGGATGTTGGACGCTTGTCCGTTGAATTAGACACAGCATGTAACTTTTAAAATTATTCTTCGCTATTCTATTATACATTAATTTCTCAAATTTAGGTTCTTGTGGGTTACAGGAATAAAGCAGATACACTGATTTCACCCCACTGTATCTAAACAAGATGCATTTTTTTTTTGAAACAGTCTGATTTTGTTACCCTCCGTAGAGTGCCGTGTTGCATCACAGCTCACAGCAACCTCAAATTCTTGGGCTCGAGCGATTCTCTTGCCTCAGCCTCCCAAGTACCTGGGGCTACAGATGACCTAACAACATCTGGCTATTTTTAGAAATGACTTTTCGCTCTGGCTCAGGCTGGTCTCGAACCTGTCAGCTCAGCCAGTCCACCCGCCTCAGCCTCCCAAGTGCTGAGACTACAGGCTGAGCCACCGTGGCTGGGCTAAAATGTACTTTTTTTTGTTTGTTTGTTTGTTTTTGTTTTTTAGGTGAAGGGAAAGATAGGGTGTGGAAACATGAGCAGGGATATTTAGGCAACAGAGAGGAGAATATGTTTTGACATGGGATTTGGAACTACCAGATATGGATTTAGTATGTTTCCATTTTTTTTTTTTTCAGAGATAGGATCTCTTGTCACCTAGGCTGGAGTGGCAGTGATGGGATTGCTCACTGCAACTTCTTTCTTCTGGTGGTTCTCTTGCCTCAACCTCAGGTAGCTGGGATTACAGGCATCTACCATGTCCCACTAATTTTTTTCATTAAAAAAATAATTTGTAGAGACAGGGTCTTGCTATGTTGCCCAGGCTGGTCTTGAAATCCTGGCTCAAGTGGTCCTCTTGCCTCAGCCTCCCAAAGTGCTGGGATAACAGGTGTAAGCCACCACAATGACCTCTGTTGTTTTTTAGGCCTTAGGCAAGTCTCTGTATTTTTCTGAACCTCTCCTTCCTTATCTATAGAAAGGATAATATCCTGGTAGGCTTATTGTGAGAATTAAAGAGATGTGTAAAGGAATGTATTCAGTGCTTTACATATTTTTGATCTGTCCTTAAGGAGTAGTATATCAGCAGCATTTGGATGAGTTGTGATAAAAAAAAATATGTGGAGACCAGTAGGAGGCTGTTGTGATAATTCAGGTGAGAGGTAATAAACATGCAAAAGAGCATGAGCAGTGAAGATGAGGGGAAAAAAGAGGGGAATAGGAGATTGTGCAGTGAGAATTAGCAGGATTTGGTAAGTGATTGGATAGAGATTGAGAACATTTGAAGGGAAGGGGAGTCACCTGTAATTCCAAAGTTTAGAGCTTGGGATAATGTTTAGCATTGTTGGCATTAAGCAATGTAGGATTGAAACTGATTTTGGAGGAGCATGGGGGAAAAAAAGATGAATACAGTTCAAATCCTTTGTCCATAGAAAATTAGAATTCATAAACTCCAGGAAGGAATAGTGATTACATAGAGGCAGAATTGCTGACCTCCATAGAATGACAATGACAGCTGCCATCGACGGAGGAGAGAGAAAAATTGGAATGATTTTCCTCAATAATAACTACAGTTTTATCCCACACAAACAAATACATACCCACAAGGTGTATGTTTTACAACTCTTACCACATACAATATATTTTAATATTTTAGAATTCATTTAAAAATGTTGATTGTAACTCACCTCTGATTTTATGACCAATAGATCATGATCCAAAACGCCAGTATACTATCACTAGAACAGTGATTTGCCAAGGTGAATGCTCAGTAAAGACAATAAATGATGTCTTTCATTAAAAAAGCATATTCTTATTGGCACAGTACCTTTTTGTAACTTAGAAATTTGTTAGACAAGTAATGTAAGGTACAGAAATTAAACTTTATGCCATATCTTGACTCCCTAATAATTAAGATGAGTGAATTAGTGCCCCTTAGTTTTTCTTTTTCATCTACCAGTTGCTGATACCTGTATTTTATACTTGTGTAGTCAAGTCTTAATAATTTTTAAACTCTGTTCTGTAACTATAATGAGTCTGTCTGAGCAGTGTTTGTAGCTGATTCCTAAATTTGAAATCCAAGAAAATGGTATTTCAATTTTTTGGTTACATCAGTAGTACACATTGTAGAACAAGTTGTGTGATTATGTAAGAAAAGATATATAATTTTATGCCACCACATACACATGGCTAGGAGCTTTTGATTATCCCCGTTTTTCTTTTTTGGCAAAACAAAAGAGAAAAAGTATGCCTTTACCTCATCAGTAGGTTCTTTTTGATTTTGTTAAATTTACTTTCTTTTTAAGAGCACTTCAGCCCCCTGTCCCATCTATTCTGATTGGCATACTATGAGTTAGGGCTGTGATGTCAGTCAGTGTCTTCCTCTTTCTTAGATTCTTCCCCCTTCAACCCCCATCTTACTAGAGAATATCTTCAATTTTTTTTCTTTTTAGAAAATATCTGTGAGGGTGGGTAAAATATTTTTTTTTTTAGAGATAATGTCTTACTGTGTTGCCCTCAGTAGAGTGCCATGGTCACAGCTCACAGCAACCTCCAGCTCTTGGGTTTAGGGGATTCTCTTGCCTCAGCCTCCTGAGTAGCTGGGACTGTAGGTGCCCGCCACAACACCCAGCTATTTTTTGTTGCAGTTTGGTTGGGGCTGGGTTGGAACCTGCCATCCTCAGTATAAGGGGCTGGTGCCCTACTCACTGCGCCATAGGTGCTGCCCCAAGGGTGGGTAAACTTTTAAATGAATTATACAATAGAAAATATTTTATCCTCATATTTGATTGATAGCTTCAATTTCAGATTATTTTTTCTTGTTCTTCTTAGTATCCATAGTCCTCATTCAATATGGCGAATGATGTTTTTATTTATCTATTAGTATGTCTTTGATTATTTCTTTTCCTTTGTGCCTTTCTGGAATTATTGTTAATCAATTAGTAAAAATCCTTGATTGATCTTCTGTGTATCTTAACTTTTTTTCCTCATTTTCCCTATTTTTGTTCATTTCCCCTACTCTTAAGGCTTTTTCCTAATTTTTAAAAATTTTTCTTATCACAGTTTTAATTTCTGAGGATTATTTCTTAATCCTCTGATTGCTTCCTTTCTATAGCACTCTAATATTTGATAGGTGCAATTATCTTCTTGAGTTATCTGAGAAAATGAATTTCAAAACAGTTCTCCGGCTCAGCACCTGTAGCTCAAGTGGCTAAGGCACCAGCCACATACACCGGAGCTGGCAGATTCAAATCCAGCCCAGGCCTGCCAAACAACAATGACAACTACAACGAAAAAAAGCCAGTTCTCTGATTATCTCAGTTTCTGTGTTCCTGCTGGGTCATCTTTTTCTCTGCTCATGCTTTTTTTAACCCTTCTATGATAAACTCCCAGTTATTTGGAACTCAAGCAACCCGTGCGTGACCTGCCCCCTGAACCCCAAAATCAGAATTTAAGCTTGGTGTCCAGTGTGGTTAATAAGTTGACTCTTCCCACAACATTCCTGAGGCTTCCATGTGTTTTCTGTAACAATTTTAAGTGTTAAAGTATGTTACTTAAAGTTAAAAAAATGTGGTAGTTGAGAGGTTAAGGTCCTAAAGATGAAAGATTATTCCTAGGCAAGAAATGAAAGGAAAATGGAGTCCTAGTTCTTTGTGGTCAATGTGGTTTTTATTCCACCTGGGTGCAGATGGGGTGAAATCCCTGACTGAGAAAGAATTCCACACCTGGGCTATGGCGGATGGGCATTTAAAGGGTCAGTGGGGCAGGGATTGGTACATTCATTACTTCCTGGGTGGGAAATGCACTTAATTCTTCTTGGTCAGGTCAGTTCTACCTGGGCAGGTCAACCCATAGCTTAGCAGCTAGGGCACCGCCCATATACACTGGGGCTGGCCAGCTTGAAGCTGGCGAGCCCTCCAAACAACAATGACAACAACAACAACAACAAAATAGCTGGGTGTTGCGGCAGGTGCCTATAGTGCAAGCAACTTAGGAGGGTGAGGCTAGAGAATCACTTTAACCCAAGAGTTTAAGGTTGCTGTGAGCTGTATGTCAGGTACTCTACCCAGGGTGACATAATGAGACTCTCAACAAAAAAAAAAGGAAGGTGTGTTGACTATCATTTAACTAAAATTGTATTGTACACTGCATTTCCAAAGCTGTTTTATATAATATGGTAAAACTATGTTACAGTGAGTGAACTTTGCCTTTGTGTTAATTTGCTTTTAATTAGTGTATTTTAATATTAATATCAAGTTAATACAGAGTTTATGGTGTGTTCTGGTTAGTGGGGTATAGAATTAGGCCTATTTTTAATAGTAACTCTCAAGCAACCAGAAACTACATTTAGTTGGAATATATCAATCTCCATGCGTTCCAGGTAATGGGGAGATTACTCTATGTTGTATTTTGGCTTTCCAGAATATTTGATGATACTTTATTGTCTACGCATAATTATGAATGAAGGCATGATAACTTGTGGGGGTTTCCTCTGCCTTTAATAGATGCTTTGAGATTCCAAGGGAGGAATGGATTCTGCCTCATCTGTATCCTTGTTCTCTGAGTATGGTCTTCTGCTCTTTCATCTATAAATACTGTCTGATCCACTCTCTGTCTTATATAAATTAGTCAATTCTCTGTTGTCTTGTTCTCAGTGCTATAATTGATTTTCTTTTTTTGGGTAAATGAGATTTGCAGAAGGAAGATAATGTGTATGTACAGTCTCACACTGAATTTTAATAGATGTTTATTACTGTTTATTCAGCTCTTGATTTTCTCTGTTCTGCTTTAAAGAGTGCAAAAAAGACACTTCACTTTCTTATATAATACCTGAGTACCAAAAGCCCCAGGCCTTGCCCACTTCAGGTCTTATAACAGCTTTGTAACTTCAGAAAGCAAAAGTTAACTTCCTTAGCATTGGTTTGATGTGCTGTATCTCCATGACTTCTGTGTTTCCCTTTTTTTTTTTAAATTTCTTATAGCATAACTGTGTACATTAATGCAGTCATGGGGTACAGTGTGCTGTTTTCATATACATTTTGAAATACTCTCATCAAACTGGTTAACATAACCTTCATGTCATTTTCTTAGTTATTGAGTTAAAACATTCATACTCTGCTTTTAGAAAGATTCACTTGTACCCTTGTAAG
>CAUYTI010154006.1:0-18156 GCA_963575145.1 Galago senegalensis
AATAGCCGGGCGTTGTGGCGGGCGCCTGTGGTCCCAGCTACATGGGAGGCAGAGGCAAGAGACTCGCTTGAGCCCAGGAGTTGGAGGTTGCTGTGAGCTGTAATGCCACAGCACTCTACCCAGGGGGACAGCTTGAGGCTCCGTCTCAAAAAAAAAAGAATTTACTTTCCACATTGCGCTTTCTACATGGTGTTCTAAAATAAATGGACTCTAATTGTCACCTTTCTGGTTTGGAATATAACTCATTACAAACATTTCCTCCTGTATATCTATTTTCCCACGAAATAGCTGCCCTTTAAAAGGCAGGGTACGTGTCCTTGGAGCACCTAGCACAGTGCCTATTGCTGCAGAGCCCTGTGGTGTTTATTCTCTTACGTTCCTCAGGTACGAGGAGGAGCGGAAGCCATTTTAAAAGACTAACAGGGATGAGGTGTTTACAACAAGCAAGGCACTCAAGATAATTAACAATAAATGCTCACAGTAAAATCATTGTAACTTTTGTTATGCAGATGAGAAAACTGCGACTCTGTAACTTGACCCAGACCACAGGTTCTGCCAAGTAGGGAAGGTGGGATTTCTCTCTGTTCCACTTCACTCCAAGCTTGCCCTCTTGCCCTTTGCGTCTCTGTTTTGTCCCCATTCCTTCTGGTGGAGAAGGTCTGCTTCTTGTCTCCGCTCCCCCTCTCCTTTTATCAAATCGTCTTCCTCACTCCACTTTCACACCAGCCATATTCCTTCTGAAGAGAAGGGGAATCGTTCTCCTTTGTTCCTTGCCGTATCTCTGGCACTAGGTTGAGTCCCTGATACATGTCTCGTGTTTGATAAATATTTGTTGGATGAGTTTCAACATAATGTCCTCACCATCTGTGCTTCCCCCATTCCCTCAGTGTTGTTTGGCATTTTCATGCCAATGATTTACTAGTTTTTCATCTTAGCCTCTAGCCAGAGTTCCAGACTGGTTATCCAGGACATCTTTCGACATATTCCTCTTCTTGCTCCAACACCATCTTATTAATCTTTCCTAATATATTAAAAATGAACCATCTTTCGCCTAAGGAACTTAGTCTCAAAAACCTGAGCCATCTTCATTTCCTCTTTGTTCCTTACTCCCCACATCATGGTACAGGAATCAAATAGGACTTTCCTATCTCTAGCATGTGGAGTTGAATGTCATCTGAACTCTTTTCTGCCAACTGACGGAGTTAAAAATCTCCTACCTCATTGTCCTGATCTCACAGCATACTTCCTCTGGCCTTTCTAACTTTATTTCTTCGTCTGCACAAATCACACATAGTAGGAGTTCAATTATTGCTAATATTATTTGATTGACATGTACAGGATATAAATCATGGTTTCATCCTCCATGGGTTCCCCCTACTCCCCACCCAAAAATATTTGCTCAAGTCAACAATCTGTGAATGGAATAACTTTCTTGAGGATTAATAGTATCACATAGAAGGGACCAGCCAGACTTCTTCCAACCCAGCCCTTTCCACAGCCCCTGTGTGGGGTTTGAGAACTTCTCTTCCACACTCAGCATCCACACCCCATCTTGGCTTCTTCTTGATAACTAGCTCCACCAGCTCAGCTAGTTCAACTTCTCTGAAATCTCAATGAATGAATTATTTTTTTCCATTTTGTTACAATCACTTAGTTACCAAGTACTACTTATTCCTACTCCGTAATATTTTCACATTTCTGTTTATTCTATAATTACTGCTATTGTCCCACTATCGGCCTTCAGAGAATTTCTTTCCAAGTATTTTTACATCTTCTAACTCTTCCCTTAGGTTTTACCCCTTTTACTGATAATTTTGTCCCAGAGTTATAATCCTAAAATGCATGTGCTCACATCACCTGCAAATCCATTCTCATTAGCAATTTAATACTTGATTTAAAATTTTATATTTAAGCCCCTCTGCAGATTGACATCATCTTGTGTTTCCATATTCCAAATCTATATTTCTACTGGATGCTACTGTTAACATAGCATTCAAAATACTGTACATCTCAAACCCATGGCCACTCTCCTTAAAAACATATTCACTGTTTTTTTTTTTTCTTATCCTCTCTCTCTTCCCAAAATGTTTTTCTTTCTTCAATTTACATTCAAACACTAATATTATTTATGGCCTTTCAAAAATACTATTCTACCATTTCATAAAATGGATTCCAATTTCATCCCACCTAGCTTCCACTTATTTTTTCATCATCATCACCTTGTAACCATCTCTATTATAATACTCTTCACAGCTACCTTGAAGTCCACAGTCCCTGTGAATTCACACATTGCAATTGCTTCCCTCTATATTTTAAGAACTGAAAGGTAAGAAAGATATTTTTTTAAAAAATTTATAGCCCCTAACATATACTAGTAGTTTAATTATTGCTACCATTATTTTACTAAAATTTGCAGGAAATTATTTTCCAGAGTTTTCATAGCTTTTGTGGGAACAGTTCTAGCTCAATCACTTAATTCTAGGAGCGGAATTTGTTCTCCATAAAATCAGCTTCAAAGATTAATTCAGTGTGACTTTTGTTGTGTTTCTATGGTTTGCTACATGTCTGAGGGGACCAAAGTCAACAGGGAAAAGTTTTTTGGGGGACAAGGACTTTGTAAATTAGCTTCAGTGGAAATAGCATATGTACAAAGCCTCATGTTGGGTGAACAGTCGGACCTAAAAGACTACTCTGCAGCTTAGCCAATGATCACCAAATGTGAAGATGGCTTCTGGCAAAATAACAACTTATTCTACAAAAATATAAATAGAAACACCCTAAGAACAAGTGACCAGCATGTAGTTATTTTCCAAAGTGGACAACTGTATACTTAACAAGATAATGTTCATTGCACTCCGTTTCTTCTTGGCTCCCCATAGACAAGCCTACTGTGTATATCACATGCTCACTGCTCATTGAATCATATTTAAAATATCAATTCCCTCCAAAATCGCATTACAGCCCAAACTGGTAACCAACTGGATATATTTTGCATAGCTTTTCCTAACTCCTTTGGCTTTCTCATTTCAAATTCAATGTGAGTTGAATAGATGATAAATAAGTTTCAGAAGCTTCTTTTGAGTTTTTAAAATTTTTCTAATTTTGAATCTTAAAGAACTATTCTAGGCAGGAGTAACTCGAGTCAACAAGACATTTTTAATTTGTTTTCCATTTTATCTATTAGGATATTTCCTTCTAAAATGGAGTTTTAAATATAGTTTGGATCCTATAGTCCCTGTCTGAATGTCCTGGGCTGTTTCTTTGTTAGGTGTAATGTTATCAAGGTGGTGAGGATATACAGCAATTTCCAGAGGAGATGTTACATTCATTTGGGTTGTTACTAACTTGCTTTTCTCACAATTTTTCCCATATTAAAATGAGAGACTAAATTACATTAGTTTTTCTTACATGAATATGACTGTTCAGATCTTATGCATGTTCTGCATGATTACATGTACACCAATAAGGTGTCTCTCTTTTACTCTGAGAGAAGTAATTGGGTGATTGCAGAGGAGTGTGTGAATATTTGGATTCTGCTCTATCTTCAGCCATCTGCACTAACAGATGTGATTCTCATTCTGATATTTTAAGAGAAAACAACATTATAGAATAGCATATTAAGCAAAGAACAAAGTAAATGCTTTCTTCTACAGGTTACTTGATTCTAAAGAAAAAAAAACAGCTTTAAGATGGGCAATCTATTCTATGAGTAATGAATACAGGACAAGAGAAGAGGAAGAATATTTGCAAGCCACTAAAATTTGGTGCACTGTTTTGTTCTTTTTAAGCTCCCTATTTGAAATATAAATGTATTTGACATAAAAGTCAAAGAAGCATGAAGCTGACACAGCTTAACTCATTAGTGACATCTTTATACAGAACTTACTATACATTACGTATCTGATTTTTCTTGCTGTAATATCAAATAAGTATTTCAGCAGAACAGGATAAAAGGCTACCTGAATAGCTTAGAGGATGAGGAATTGCTGCTTCTTTCATCTTCCATAATCAGTAGCCAGCGTAGGTACCTAAGTGTCAGCTTTAGGAAGATTAATCTGGAAAATTATAAGTTTTAGAAATGGAAGGTAAATTTCATCCCTCTCTTTTCTTTTTCTAACTTTGTGTGTGTGTTGCTTATAATCATTAAAAGAGATTTGCCTTTATCCTTTTTAACATCTGAGCATAGCCCTCCCACATATATTCACACAAATATAACCAAAAGATATGTTTACTAATGTGTGGCTCATGACTACCTACATCAGATTTACCTTGGAAGTTTGTTAAACATGCACATTCTTGAATTCTGTGCTATAAACACTGAAATTGATCTCTTGTTCTCTACCTTTGAGATCCTCTGCCTTAAAACTAGTACTAATCTCTTCCTATTTCTGGAATGTACCAAAGAAGGCATATACCCATTTCTTCCAGTTAATCAAGGTCTCAAAATGATCCCATTTTGTGCTGCTGAGTTTGGTAGAAAATTCCAAACTTTAAATGTCACATCTTTTTTCTTTCTTTTTGTTTTTTTGTTCTTGCTCCCAAATTGTTTTTATTTTTTTCCTGTCTCTAATAGCAATAATAATATTAGTAGCAGATATCACTACTTTTAGCATAATAACCTTTTCTGTACCAGAAGATTCTCCAAAGATTCTGTGTGAAGAATATATTTTAAGAAAAAGCAAGTGTATCTTAGGAAAGTGTATCTTAGAAAAGTCTTGCTTTATACCAGTTCATATGATAAAATTTGCAATCATCTATCAGGTAGAGAGGCACTCTGGAAGTGAACATTAGAGTTTAGGTCACTGATCCTTATTCATTTTATACATCTATGAACATACCCTTGAAGGCATCACACCCTCCAAGTCTTTAATATTTGAGAATAGACACAAACAAAGCAAAGAAAGGGGCTTCAAGGAGGACAGGAAGAAAGCCTGACCCACTGAACAGGGAAGTCTGGAGGGCCCATAAGATTATGGATATGAGGGTAACCAATGACCAGTAAAAAAAGACAATAATCAATAGCCAATAGAAAAGGATACTGGTACCTGGTGGTGCACAGAGAACAATAAGACTTACAACCTATTTCAAGGAAGAATTTAGACCTTCCTACTGACCCTGTGCACGTCTCTCTCACTTCTTTCATTGGAAAGACCATCTTCCAACTCTCCTTGGTAGTGCTCTGACTTCCTGTTTGTTCTTAAATAAGATATCTCTTTGTTATACTGAAATTTATGCAAGTTACTTTTATTTTCTATTGATGCTGCCTGTGCTGCTCCAGTTTTATTTTTGGTTTCCATTCATTTTTGCTTTGAGTTACTGCCGTGCCTCAGTTGAACTTTCTAGTTCAGCTGGGTAATCCAGTCGGGTCAATGAGGGTTAGGAAACTGGGACCCCTGGCCCCCAACAATATTTAAGCTGAAAGAACAACTGTAAAAGATATACATGTATATAATAAAACTGAGTAGATTTTAGATATTTGCAACATATTACTTAATGGAAAACATTTTTATAGGACCATAACTAAGATAAACATAAACGAATCTGATACACATGTTAATATCTATTTCTGCTACACTAAAAGTTCAAATAATTACTCTAGAAGTCAAAACATGTTCATGTCGCCACATGTGGAAATCTTACAGGAAAATAATTAAATTAGCTGCTGGCAAAGATAAAAAGTACAATAAAGGCCAAAAGATGCCCAAAGATTTACTAAGAGACTTTTGCAATTTACAAAGAATGGAACAATGAGGGTACAGACAGCAGGATTTTAGATGTGACCTATTCAGGATCAACCAGAGTTTTATAAAAAGATTCTCCTTCAAGGAGAGGCATCATTCCAGCCCCAGGGGTGGTTAAGGGGAAGATAACTGGTTGTGGAAGGCTTTGAAGAAAGAAGGTACTGTGGAGAGGCAACTCTTTGATCTTTGGGGAAGAAAAGTATGGTCTAAGCACAAAATGCTTTTCCAGCCATTCTGTCAGTAAATCATCAATCCTCTGAGGGCTGTGAGCAAATGGAGAGTGTAAGAGCTGGTGAGAATCAAATTCTCACTATGCCAACAAACACAATGCATCTGTCTTCCTTCTATCTTAAAAAGTAGAAAGCTGACATTTCTGGAAACATTCAACAATTAACCTGCAACTAAAGTGCAACAATTTCTGAAGAGAAGGATTAGAAAGGTGAGGGCTATGGTGAGAAAAAGACATCGTGTTGGTTATGATTAGGAGGAACAATGAACAGATGTCAACATTATGAAATGTACACTTAAGATCTGTGCATTTCACTGTATGTGATTATACTTACTTCTGAAAAATCTTGTTAAACATTTTTGCAGAAATTGTGATAGGCTGCTTTTAATATTTGTTATGGAACTATAATAAGTCAAATAGATTCCAAATAATCTTGAAGAAAACTGGATTTGGAGGACTTATACTTCAGGATAAAAAGTTTTGTTATAAAGAAATAGTAATTAGAATGGCATAGTTTGATGCAAAGTAACACAAATAAAAATGAAATGGAAAAGACAGTTCAGAGAGAGAAGCCTATGTAGATGGATATTTGGTGTGTGAAAAAGTGGCTCTTCAACATGAAGCTGGAAAAGTCGTCTGCAAGACGCAGGCTGAGAAGCTAAGCTGAGGCAGCACAGCTGACCTAGTCTGCTTAGCTCCAGTTCTTTCACACACACCACCCCCTGCCCCATGATTATCTAATTAAGGTTTCACTGTAATTGCAAGGATGTCTGTGTCAGGAGACTTTGATGAAGTAGTCACACATAGACGACACGCATTGTGACATTGGTAGAGTACAGGCTACCTTGACGATATGATGCTTTCTTTGATAATTCTCTTAGATATTTTGCTAAAGAGAAAATTATGTTTATGTTGTTTGAACATTTTGCATTATTAGAGTGAAGGCTGCCTTGGTGTTGTTTTCTGTCAGCAAATTTTAAATTTTCTAGGTTTGTTTCCTGGTATTTCCATTATAAAAGTTATTATATTTGTAACTGAGGAAGAACAGTCATTGAGAGAATACTCTCACTTTCTTCAGAAGTGCTGGCCTTCTGACAGATAAAGTCTGATGGACCTAATCCCCGTCTCTGTAACTGGCTGACAGTGACAGGTAGTCAGAGACCGTTCATCTGGTAACAAAGAAAGTAGAGAAAACATAAGCTCAAAACCACATTATTTTTGGTTAATGAGATATCTATATAAAAAAGAATACATTTTAAATCTTCATATCATAATCAAAAAATATATTCCTGCTGTATTATAGAAGTAGATGTCAGAAGTAAAATGATAAAACATTCAAAACTTTAAATATAAAAACATAAATATAAAAGAATATCTTTATAGCCTCATATATGGCATGACTTCTCTCTTAAAAAAGAAATATGAAAATTATAAGGTAATAACTCTATACATATACCACACTATTCAGCTATTTAAAAAGATGGAGACTTCACATCTTTTGTATTACCTGGATGAAAATGGAACACATTATTCTTAGTAATGCATAATAAGAATGGAGAAGCAAGAATTTCTTGTACTCAATTCTCATATGAGGATAATTAATGACCTAGTACATGGTAGGGGTGGGGGAAGGAAAGCAGAGGGCAGATAGAAGGAAGAAGGAGGGTGGGGAGTCACAATGTGTTACACATCTTTTGGGACAGGACACAATTATAAGAGGGACTTTACTAACAAATGCAATGTAACTTGGTTCATCGTACCCTTAATGAATCCTCAACAATAAAAAAATAAGCTAAGAACTCTAAATTAAAAAGTAAAGACAGGCCAGGCATGGTGAATCACGTCTGTAATCCTAGCACCCTGAGAGACCAAGGTGGGTAGATTGCTTGAGCTCGGGAGTTCAACACCAGTCTGAGCAAAAAGCAAGACCCTGTCTCTACTAAATAAATAGAAAAACTGAGGCAAGAAGATCACTTGAGCCCAAGAGGAGGTTGCTGTGAGCTATGATGCTATGGCACTCTACCTAGGACAATAGCTTTGAAACTGTCTCAAAAAAAAAAGGAAAAAAAATGTAAAGACAAGCTGTAGGATAAATGCAAAGATAAAATGAAGAAAACACATGAGACAAAGTTAATGCTTTTCAAAAACACAGCAGAGACAACAAGCCCCAAAGTTGATTCTTTTAAAAACCAAATAAAACAGACAAACTGTTGGCAGGAGTGTTAGAAGGAACGCTAAAGATAAAAGACAGATAATAGAGCTAAAAGAGAAATCTCCAAAAGAATATTACAAACCGGAGAAAGCTATAAACACAGACGCAGCAGAGACTCAAAAGACAAAGAGGGCATATTACAGCCAACATGTTGCCAACAAGTGCGAAGACTTGGATGAAACAAACTATTTCCAGAAAAAAATTGAGTTCCCCACTATGACACAAGAAGAAATAGGTCAAGAGAGTTTTCTTGATGAGTTCAGCCACATGCTCAAGAATCTTGTGAATTCTGTCTCATAATCAAGAAATAGATAACTCAAAAAAATGAGCTCATCATAAAAATAGTAAGAGATGTAATAATCCTCAGATAATTTTGCATGTCTAATTTACCCTTGGTAACAAAATCAAAGAAAGAATGGAGGAAGGAATATTGGCCAAGCTTACTTGTGAATATAGACACAAAATTTCCAAACAAAACCTTAGCAAATAAAATGCAGAGGTGCTTTCTTATTCTTAAAATATTAGATATAATGTATTTGAATAGTTTTATTCTATAAATATTAAATTGATTTCATTATTAGAAAGTGTGTTACTTTTTGAAGTCTGCACTTCAAAAGATCATCTAAATAGCTGCAAAAATCTAACCGAGAATAGAAGAGAACTTCTTTAAACTACCACAACAGAGATTCTGGGGATTTTTTTTGGTATCCTTGCTGTGCTCCCATCCCAGGCACAGAATTAGTTGACCTCTGCAACCTTTATTGCAGCTAGGTGTGACCAGGTGGCTGAATTCTGGCCATTAGAATGCAAAAGAAAGAGATGTGCACTATTTCTAAGCCAGGACCATAAAACCTCCCTCATCGTTTATGCAATCTCTTCTCCATCTGCCTACTTAATTACCTGAACTCTGAAGATGAAGATCTACAGATTGGAAAGTACTAAATGACTTTGTGCAGTAAAGAATCCACTACCAAAACTAACAGCCACTAACGGTTGTGACAAGAACAAGAAATAAATTTTGAAGCACTAAAAGGTTATCCTGATTGATGTAGTTGTTAAATAATGTCTACCAACAGCTCACAAGAAACATCCTACTACATGTAAATATTAGAAGTAATGATCAGCACAAAAAAAAGAGAAACAAGTCTAGGGAATAAAAAGGAATACACAGGATTGGTTAAAACTGATTTAAAATTGATTAAATCACAGATCATATGATTATACTGTAAATCAAATCAACTTCAACAGCCGGTACCTAGAATACTAAAGAGGACATACAAGTGGCCACAAATATATAAAAAAGTGTTCAGCATCACTAATTATGAGGAAATGTAAATCAAAGTCATAGTATCACTTTACACCTGGCAATATTGTTATTTTCAAAAAGATAAAAGGCAATTGTTAGTGAGGAGGTGAAGAAATTGAAAACCTTGTACATTTTTGGTAGGACTGAAAAATGGTGCAGCCACTAAGACAAACATTACGGAGATTCCTCAAAAAAAAAAAAAAAAAAAATAGAAATACCGTATGAGCAAGCAACTCACAAAAAGAATTGCAATGAGGATCTAAAAGCGACAATATGATATTGTGCACTTCAAAATTTGCTAAAAGGGTAGATATCACATTGTGTTCTGACCACAAAACACTTTTTAAATAACCGTAAAAAATATAAATAAGAAATTTTCCAGGTAAAAGATCAACAAAGTCTATTTCACTTGAATACATCTACAACAAATTCCTCAAAATTAAATTTTTAAAAAAGGTTACCATATGTATGGCAACTAAATATAAAGAACCTAGGAATAAATGCAAAAAAATGCATGTCTCAAAAATTACAAAACATCATTAAAGTTATTTTTAAAGTTTAAATAAATATACATGGATAATATATTCAAGTTGTGAATCCAAATATTGCAAAAATTCCAGTTTTTCCTTAATTATCTATTGATTCAAATTATCTTCATTAAAATCTCAATCTGGTTTTAATCAAATTTGAAAAGCCAGATTCTAGTATCTGAAATTTAAATTTACATGGAAGATAAAGGATCTAGACAGCCAATACATTCCTGGAAAGACTAGCCAGGCATGGGAATGCTTTAAACACTGTCCCTTCACTTAAAACATTATCCTGTCAATATTAATTGATGCAGTGTGGAAGTGACACAGACAATCTGATAGATCAATGGGACGGAATATTCGCCAGAAACAGAATAACACATGCGTGACTAGAGCCAAAGCTGCAGGTCGTTAGGGATAGTGAAGAAACAGCTGATCGTCTTTGTTAAACATATGTTAATGGTCCTTCATATCATATGTATATATCACACATATAAATATTCACTTACGAATTCTACCTATAAGAAAGACTTAAAGTTGAAAGGACAAATATGGACCTAAAGCCTTTAAGAATGGAATCCAAAACGGTTTGGGAGCTTCTGCTTAAAAAACCGCAAATCATAAAAGAAGAGTTAGATATGCTCAATTCCATAAAGTACAAGAACTCCTGTTTATCAAAAGACTCTCAAAAGGGAGTGTTGAAGGGGCTACAACTGGGAGAGGGTCCTTGGAATACGTGCGACAGAAAAGGATGGGGGGCTCGGCTTTGTAAATATCCTATGAATTAGAAAGCCAACCTAATAAAAATGGACAGAAGATATGAACAAAGATTTTTACAGAAGAGAAAACATGAGTTCGAATATAAATGTAAATGGTCTACTTATTATTCATCAGGAAAATACTGATTTAAAAAGCAATGATTTTATGCTTATCCATCTTGGCAAAAAAATTGAAAGTCTGGCAAAGAACAGGAAGAAGGGGAACACTCACTTGTTTCTGAAGAAAATGTGAATTTGTAACCAATGGTCTAAAAACAATTTAATGTTACTTAATAAAGCTAAACATTCACACATGTTCTAACTTGGCAAGGCACACTCAAAGCTCATGAGAGCATCACGTGTAATGAAACACAGACACGTATGCGCGTATATCTGGAAAGGACCAGATGCACTAAAGGTAGCCGGGCAAATAAACTGCGATTATGCACGCAATGGAATAGCCTCTAGCCCTGAAAATGAATGACTTGCAGCCACAGGTGTCTGCACCTCCAATCCACAACATTACGTGAAGCAAAAAAGAACTGAAGAACACACATATCTTCCTCTATTTATTTGCACTTCAAAAAGACAAAACTAGAACACATATAGTTTAAATATACATGCAGCAAAGCAATAATGAAAATGAGGGATCCAGTTAAAGCAAAAGTAAGGTCAGAGGTTACCTCTGGGAGGAATGAAGGACTCGGGGGAGATGAGACAATGCCTCAAAGATGCTGATAATGTCCTAAAGCTGAACAGCAGGTTCACGGGGTTCATATTATTAAAATTCTTTAAATTATACCTAGTCCCTTTAGATGCTTCTTGCATGAAGTATTATATTATTAAAAATATTAATGGAAAACAAAACCCATCACTCCATTGATATCACCAGGACTTTTCTGTGTTTATATCAAAGGTGGTTTCACTTTTATTTAGAAGTACTACTTAATTACACAATTTTTAACCAAAAAATAAATAAAATGTTTTCCGTTCTGCATTGTTAGAATTTTGTTTTAACTTCTATGCGTTTGTTATGTAGCTTCAGGTTTACACCGGCATTCAGTACAACATGACGATTCAACTCTTCCAAATAAGCATTTTTAAACCTCTATTTGTGACAGGTATTGTATAGAATATTTTTGAGTTTCCCTGTTATTTTCATGTAATCTGAAATTATCATATGTCTAAAGTTATGCCTAGACTATGCTTCAAATCTCCTTACAAATCCCCATCTCTGAATGTGGCCCGGAAGAATTACCAGCAATTTGTGTGAGTCTTTTCAGCTTGTACATACAGAGGGCGCCCTAACATATATACACATTCTTAGAAAAGAAAAAAAAATTATTAAAATTGTAATACTCAAGTCACGTTTGACTTCTGCAATTACAAGAAGTTCTCAAGGTGACTAGTATTGATTTTTTTGTTATCAGTATATCTTGAGTATTAAAGTTTAATACAGTTTTTCCTTTCTTAAGATGTGTATACATTTTTAGGCACACTCTATATATGAAATGTTACAGTAACCACTCCAGCACTGGATGCCAAACCAAAAAAAAAAAAAAAGTGCCACAGCTTATTAATTTAATTTATTTTATGTTCAAAAGCCCCTGCCTCATCTTTTGCTCTTTGTATTCTCCAGAAACACTGTTCTGCCCTATGTGTTCTGCATTGGTGCCTACTTGGACCTCCCTAACTTGGTGTTTTATCGGGCTTTCATTTATTCTTTTAAACTTGCTTAGGCATCCCCTCCTCCAGAAAGCTTCCTCCATCTCCCTAAGGATAGGCCAGTGGTGCTCACAGTGGGGTCTCTGCACCAGCAGTGCACTTTGGGAGTTTGTCCAAAATTCAAACTCTTGGGCATTTTGGCTGGCTGTGCAATCACAAGCCAGCACTCACAGACCTACTAAATGAGGCATTCTGGGGGTAGGTCCGGCAGTCTGTGTTTTAGTGACCTCTTTGAGTGATTTTGATGTGCACAAAAATTCGAGAATCACTGGGTTAGGTAAAATGACTTTGTGTTTTCATATAACCAGCCTCTACTTGCCTGTGCCGCTATGTACTTACCATGTTGTATTAAAACTCAGTGTTTGCCTCTCTGTCTCTCTGCAGACTCAGAACTATACATTGTGTGTCATTAATCTCTGTAGTTACAGCAACTGGCTCATGAGAGACACTCAGAAGATGAGCTGGGCACAGGGGCTCATGCCTGTAATCCTAGCACTCTGGGAGGCTGAGGCTGGTGGATTGCTTGAGTTTAGGAGTTTGAGACCAGCCTGAGCAAGAGGGAGACACCATCACTACTAAAAATAGAAAAACTAATTGGGCGTGGTGGTTTACACCTGTACTTCCAACAATTCAGGAGGCTAAGGTAAGAGGATTGCTCAGGTCTTACAGGTTGAGGTTGCTGTGAGCTATAATGATGCCACACAAATCTACCTTGAGTGACTGAGTGACACTCTGTCTTAAAATGAAATAAAATAAAGTAAAATAAAATACCGTAATATCTAAACCATTTTAAAGAGGGTAGTCAGAGATACAAAGAAGACAGATCAATATCTCAGGGCCCCGTTCTATCAGAACTTCATCCCAGAGCCTCTCTCTCTGAGAAATAGAGACATCTTAGGAAAACTTTCTTATTTAAAAAGAAAAAAGAAGTCAATGTGTTTGTGACTGTTGATTCTGAAGCAGAGGTGTGCTGATTCACCGGCCATAACTGTTGCAAGAGAGTGATAATTCTGAGCTTAAAGGCAATTCATTCTACTTAAAGGTCTCCATGGTGCCTGAGGCAATTCCAATCCCACCTTTTTCTTCTGTCCAGTCTGAGACCAGGAACGTCTGTGAGTCACACACCTACAACCAGCCAGGAAACTTCTGTAGTGAAAGCTGGAGGAGGGAGAGAAGTGGGGTATTATACAGATCTGGAGGTCATGAGAACCATGGCAGATGGTTTAAACTAGTTGACCATCCTGGAATGAGAAGGATGTAGAAGTATAAATTATGACAAAGCAGTAAGTCAAAGTCGGACAAGCCAGCATAAATCAGCAACATTGTAGAAATCCTTAGGGCCTAGAAAATTCAGCAGTGGTTACAAAGATCCTAGTTTTGGGGCCGTCAATGATTTAGTTTTAATACATTTCTTTTGGAATTAGAAAGTTTTCCTATATCAAAGGTTCCCTGGCCAGCAGTAAGAGCAGGTAAGAACGTGCACCTGATGGACAATGTGGGGAGGGACTCGAGGAGGCTCAGATCAGAAGGTGAGAGAACAGTGGCAACCACCACCACCACCACAAAAGGCCAAGGACTGATACTGTTAATCCCACACCCAGAGGCAAATCTAACATGTACAGAAATATTGACATATTATCTCTGTCAATGCTTTGGCATTGGAGGTCCTGTGTGATGGGAGTTCTAAAGGTGAGCATTAGCCAGAGACCTGAAGATAATGTTGGGTTAATAGAGACTTGGGGGAATGCCTGATGGCACAACATGGCTCTAACCTCACCTTTCTCTAGTCTCAGGTAAAGACAGCTGCTCAGGAGTGGGCCAGTCTATAAGTACTGCTAGGCTTCCTGATGACACCCGGATGGACTGAGCTGGACTGCAGCCAACCGAGTGGTAAAGAGAAGGCAGCCGATCACGTGCAATGCTGCTGTGGACAGTGGGAAGGTCAGGTGTGTCTCTGCACATCATTTGTCTCTCCCTTGGTCCCGACGCAGAATTGCTTCATGGCCCTGTTGGTCACATACCCACATTTCCTGCATTTTGACAGCACATCTTATTTAGCTTGTGTCTGTGATGACTCCACCTGCCTGACAAGCACAGGTGCCATCAGTTATCCATTTTCAATGCCAGTCAGCAGCCAATCAGTCTTCTAATTTGTATTTGGAAGCTGAAAAATTCTGAAAAAGCCCATGTACCATCAGCTTTTCAAAACCATCTTTTCAACTCCCCAAGGATATAGTAATTAAAAAAAAAAAATCTTTGCGATGCATACCTATGTTCAAACAACAAAGAAATGGCACTTTGCCTTACAGTCTCCTCTGAAGAGGATCTTTTTTATCTTTTTCAAAAAGAAAAAAACTACATTTCTGATAAGAAAGGAAGGAGACAAGAAATAAAGAGAAGAAAAATAGAAGGAAGATAGTTTCTCCTTAGAGAGAAATAAATGTTTGCTGACTCACTTTTTTCTTTTTCTAATTAATAACACAGTGATTATTTGAAATAATGAATTCAGTTTCCTGAGTTCCAAAGCCAAATTGCAAGTATTAATAAGAACCTATTAGCATATTCTCAAATCACTGAGTCTGAAATTAGGAGAGGAGGAGCCTAGGCTTTCAAAAATATACAGGAGTCTAGAAAACCAACAAATGATTTAAAATAATAATTTAAAAAAACAGCCAGAGGAAATAAATAATACACAACTGGCCCTGAAACTTCAAATGTTCATAAACCAAACCAACCACATTACCCCAAACACAAGTCAACACACTGGAATTGGCTACCCAGAAAAGCCAGGTCTTTTCTTTTTTAAAATGTTTCTGTTTGCATTTGTTTGTTTCACCAGTGGATATAGTCTTAGGGGATTCTCTTCTGTGACTTATTCCATTTGTTCACGAATAGCGTTCTTGAATCCATGATTGTGGTAATGGGTCTAAATGCAGAAGTGGTTTTTGTTTTCTTTTGTGTTTTGAGACAGTCTCACTCTCTTGCCCTGGGTAGAGTGCCGTGATGTAACAGCTCACAGCAACCTCAACTCTTGGGCTTAATTATCCTCCCCCCTCAGCTTCCAGAGTAGCAGGGACTACAGATGCCTGCCACAATGCCCAGCTACTTTTTTTCTATTTTTAGTAGAGACAAGGCATCACTCCTGCTCAGACTGGTCTCAAATTCCTGACCTCAAGATCCTCCCACCTCAGCCTCCCAGAGTGTTAGGATTACAGGTGTGAGCCACTGCACCCAGCCCTGTTTTTTGTTTTAAACAATAAGAGCAAGAAGGCTAGGAAAAGATCTATTAGAATTATATCATATAAGATTATATGTGTTTTAAAATATATTTTATTTTAAAAATGTTTTAAAGATTTATTAAAATATATTTTATCCCATATTGTTATGGGATACACATAGATAGTAAAGAGTTTGCTAGAGTGAGGCAAATAAACATATTCATTTTCTCACACAGTTATTTACTTGTTTTGTTTTTGTGGCAAGTGAGGTTACCATCTAGTCATTTACCCTGACACCCATATGCAGTACAATTTTGTTTCCTGTAGTTTTCACATTGTGTATTAAAACTGCCAGTCCCGATGCTGCTCTGTTGCCATTTCTTAGCAGTATCTAATTTTTCATTTACATCTGCCTTCAAAGTTATTTTTAATTTTGTCATCTTATGTAAATATGTTCAGAAAGGGGATGGTGCTTTTCCCTAATTTTCATACTTCTCTAAGAATAAGGGAATTTTTTCAATTGGTCCCGAAATGTTAGATAACACAGAAATCAGGTAAGTCCATGACGTTACCTGGGTTAGGGGCTGTCTCTGTGACAAAAGAAAAAAGTCTAAATATCACACCAATATTCTCATTCAACATACTTGTGAGGCTTCCAGTTTCCCTCTTCTGTAAATTGGGATCCGGACTCTGTGAATGTGATTTAGAACAGCAGAAGGGGTGGTGTGAGCTGTCTCCAAATCTGACGTTGCAACACAGCGGCTGTTCACACACTTGCTCTGATTACGCTCACGTGTATTTGGAATTACATTTCTCTTCGAATTTCTTTTTCACAAGATAAATAAAAAAAAATTGTCTATTTCATCTTATCCCACTTCTATTCAGTGAGAATAGGAACAAGCAATGTCTCTGCTGTTCACATTTGTCAAAATATATCCATATTGAGGGTACTAAACTGCCAATTATCAGCACTGTTAAGAAGAAAGCAGTGGTTTGTGGAAATTATTCTGTAGCTTTATTTATACGAAAAGACTTCGAAGAATTTTGTTAGCAGTTATTTAACTTAAAGAAAAGCAAAATTGTTTCCCAATGAATGGTGCTATAATTAAGTCAAGAGTTAGTAGTTATGTACCACAATATACCTGTGTGAATAAATAATCCCTGAAATAAAAAAGATTCTATGGCCTTGTGTGGACACTAGCACTTAAAGAATCTCAAGTTTATAGATTAAGAACCAAGCAAATGAACTGTTTTTATTCACAGGCAAAGGAAAATGGTATTCAAAGTAATGCTTTTCAAGATGAACTATATAATGATTACAGAGGCTATAATTTTTAGTATATGTGTATAGTAAAATTCCTAAAGTACAATTGCTCTAACAGTGTACACTGATGGTGAATATGAAAAACAACATATATAAAATAATTTATTTAAAACTATTTAAATATGTAGTATAGAATATAATACACTCAAACTTCTAAAATATGTGTCTTCTCTTTATTGAAATAGGTAGTTACATTAACTTTCTCTTTTCTAAAGATATAACTGAGTCAAATAAAATTTACTTCAAAGACAAAACTTGTTTTGCTGAGGATTTTGGAGGGTAAAAGTATTCCTAATTCCACCTTTCATGATTTTGCCAAATAAACACAAGCTTTCAATTCTTTTAGTCTAATGCCCTTGGCTGAATTGATTTTCTTTTCTTTTCTTTTTTCTTTTTAAATTTTTGGCTGGGGCCAGGTTTGAACCCACCACCTTCAGTATATGGGGCCAGCACCCTACTCCTTTGAGCCACAAGCACTACCCAAGTTGATTTTCTTTTAAACAATGAAGTAGTGGTTGTGAAAAGGACATTAAAACTGAAGTTGGATTAGTTTTTGTACAACTTTTTACATGTCCTTAAACCAAGCCTTAATATTTATAGGCGAAAAACCTATATGCTTCTGGCCAAAAAAGCTGTTTGAGAGAGAGCAGTGAAAAGACTTTGTGCAGGCATACTTGTAAAAACTGAGACAGAATCCCATGTGGTCAGGTTGGTTGTGGGCCTAACATAACCAAGGCTTCAACTGGAATAGCATTTACTGCATTAAGGAATTAAGGTTGATTTTATAAGGCCAATAAAGGCTTTTGAGAAGACCGGCCTGAAAATTCCTTATAAAAATTTCCAGCAAAACTCCCCTGACTTAAGGCCTACATAGGAGCAGAGGTTTGCACACAAATTTCTGTATGCCTAAGAAGTTTCTTTATGCCTTGTTTAAAGATCCAAAGTAACAGCCTCCAAATGGCAAGGCCATCGAGGGCAGGTATTCAATCTACCTTGTTCCTCCATAGCCTCAGGCATCATCAGATAAGAACAAAGAAGTAATGGCTAACAACTTGTTCTCCATTAAGTTAGGTTAAATCAGGTTATGTTGAAAGGGTTATGTTAAAAGGTGTA
>CAUYTI010154007.1:0-26244 GCA_963575145.1 Galago senegalensis
ATGCATTTGTGGGATACAATGTGTTGATTTTTTATACACTTTGGAATTCTTATATCGAAATAATTAATATAGCTTTCACCTCATTTGCTTAATTATAGTGTTGAGACATCTATGTTCTATACTTGATTGATTTGACTTGTACACTTGCAATATGCTTCATAGGTGTGATCCCACTATTTACCCTCCCTCTATCAAACCTTCCTCATTCCCTCCAATTCCCCCTCACTTCCCTCCTTCATCCTGGCTTATAGTTATGATTTATCTTTCATAAGAAAGTGTAATTATAAATTGGTATCATAAAAGTACTGAGTACATTGGATATGTTTTGTTCCATTCTTGAGATACTTTCCTGAGAAGACTATGTTCCAGCTCCATCCATGTAAACATAAAAGAGGTAACGTCTCCATCTTTTTTAAGGCTCCATAGTATTTCATGGTATACATATTCCACAATTTATTAATCCATTCATGGGTCTATGGGCACTTGGGCTTCTTCCATGACTTGGCTATTATGAATTGAGCTGCAATGAACAATCTGGTGCAAATATCTTTATTGAAAAGCGATTTTTGGTCTTTTGGATATACACCTAGTAGAGGAATTGCAGGATCAAATGGCAGGTCTACTTTTAGATCCCTGAGTGTTCTCCAAACTTCTTTCCAAAAGGAACATATTAGTTTGCATTGCCACCAGCCGTGCAGAAGTGTTCCTTTTTCTCCACATCCATGCCAACATCTGTAGTTTTAGGATTTTTTATGTGGGCTACTCTTACTGGTGTTAGATGATATCTCAAAGTGGTTTTGATTTGCATTTCTCTGATGATTAAAGATGATGAGCATTTTTTCATGTGTCTGTAAACCATGCAGTTGTCTTCTCCAGAGAAGCTTCAAGTCTCTTGCCCACAATGAAATGGGATCACTTGTTCTTTTCTTATTACTAAGTTTGCATTCTCTGTATATTCTGGTTATCAGACCTTTGTCAGAAACATAGCCTGAAAATATTCTCTCCCATTCTGAGGGCTATCTGCTTGCTTTACTTACTGTGTTCTTGGCGGTGAAGAAGACACTTTTGGTTTGATCAGATCCCAGTAATGTATTTTTGGTATTGCTTCAATTGCCCAGGGGTTCCTCCTCATAAATTATTTTCCTAGACCAGTGTCTTCAAGTGTTTTCCCTCTACTCTCACCAAGAATCTTTATAGTTTCATGTCTTAAGTTTAAATATATTAAACAATGAGAGTCAATTTTTGTTAAAGGTGAAAGTTGTGGGTCCAGTTTCAGTCTCCTACAAGTCACCAGACAATTCTCCTAGCACTATTTGTTAAATAGGGAATCTTTCCCCCAGTTCATATTTTTGATAGGCTTATCAAAGATCAAATGATGATAAGTGTCTGGGTTCATCTCTTGCTTCTCAATTCTGTTCCCTACTTATACCTCTCTATTTTTGTACCAGTACCATGCTGTTTTGATCCCTATAGATTTATAGTATAGTCTGAAGTCTGGTAGCATGATTCCTGCTGATTTGTTTCTATTTCTGAGTAATGTCTTGGCTATTTAAGCTTTTTTTCCATTTCCATATAAAATGAAGTACTAATTTTTCCAGATCTTTAAAGTATGACAGAGGTGCTTTAATAGGGATTGAGTTAAACCTGTAAATTGCTTTGGGTTGTATGGACATTTTAACAATGTTGATTCTTCCCAGCCATAAGCATGGTATGTTTTTCCATTTGTTAACATCTTCAGCTATTTCTTTTCTCAGAGTTTCATAGTTCTCCTTATAGAGATCTTTCACATCCTTTTTTTAGGTATACTCCCAGATATTTCATCTTCTTTGGTTAATAAATATTACAAAAAACTTTACTCTCAGAAATATGAAAATCTGAAGGAAATAGACCAATACTTGGAAGCATGCCACCTTCCTAGACTTAGCCAGAAAGAATTGGAAATGTTGAACAGGCGTATATCAAGTTCTGAAATAGCATCAACTATATGAAATCACCCCAAAAAGAAAAGTCTGGGACCAGATGGCTTCACATCAGAATTCTACCAAACCCTTAAAGAGGAACTAGTACCTGTATTACTTAACCTTTTCCAAAACATAGAAAATGAAGGAATACGTCCCAACACATTCTATGAAGCAAATATCACTTTGATCCCCAAACCAGGAAAAGACCCAACAAGAAAAGAAAATTGTAGACCAATGTCTCTAATAAATATTGATGCAAAAATATTCAATAAGATCCTAGCAAACCGAATCCAGCAACACATCAAACAAATCATACACCATGACCAAGTGGGTTTTATCCCAGTGTCTCAAGGCTGGTTCAGTATATGTAAATCTATAAATATAATACGTCACATAAACAAAATAAAAACAAAGACCATATTATTCTCTCAATTAATGCAGAAAAAGCTTTTGATAGTAACCAGCATCCTTTCATGATCAGAACACTTAAGAAAATAGGTATAGAAGGGACATTTCTCAAACTGATAGAGGCCATCTACAGCAAACCTACAGCCAATATTGTATTGAATGGAGTAAAATTGAAAATATTTCCACTCAGATCAGGAACTAGGCAAAGTTGCCTACTGTCTCCACTGCTTTTTAATATTGTAATGGAAGTCTTAGCCATTGCAGTTAGGCAAGAGAAGGCAATCAAGGGTATCCATGTAGGCTCAGAGATCAAACTTTCACTCTTCACAGATGATATGATTGTACACTTGAAAAACCCCAGGAACTCAACTACAAAACTCTTAGAAGCAATCAAGGAATACAGCAGTGTCTCAGGCTACAAAATTAATACTCACAAATCAGCAGCATTTATACATACCACCAATAGTCAAGCTGAAAAAATAGTCAAGGACTCTACTACTCCTTTTACCATGGTTAACTTCTTTTTACATGAGTAAATTCCAGATTCTTTATAGGTCTTGACACAACCCACCCATAACATATAACAATAATAAGCCCACATGCACTCAATAACATAGCCTTGAAATAGTATAGACTGAAAATATGGAAAAAATGTCATCAAGAAATATAGATAACTATCATAAAATATTTAAGTATCTATATCTCAGAAATTGACAGGTCAAGCTCATTTATAATTGCTTATGAATGTGGAGGGCCAAGATTGTGGTACAGAAATAGCTCATACCCATCACTCTTAATAAGAGGATTTTTTCAGTTTTAAGTAGATATCCACCTGCAGATGGGCCTTCTTGGAATAAGTACCAAGAAAGTGACAGGAAATTCAGAGTGAAGGAGATGATGAGATAATTCATTCTGCAAGATAGAATGGTACCTGTGGAGGCACCCATATGTGGGATGGACTGGAGGAGAGAGCCCAGAGGCCCCATGCTAGCCCTGCAAACACTGCAGGTTGAAGTATGAGGGGACCTCCAATGCCACAAAAGACATGTGCTCTTATCACAGAGCTGCTTGGAGTCTGTAACAACATGGCACTGAAGATCAGGAACAGAATGGATATGGCGGCTACCATTCCAAGTTACTGCAACTATCATTTCTCAGTACAGTACACTAGGTGTACGGGGCTCAGTTTTGCTGCATCATCCCTGCTGAGTAAGGGAAAGAGCAAGCAGAGCACCATCCTGTGCCTTGCCGGATGTCTAGGAGCCAAACAGAACAGGTGGCACAGATGCCACATGCTCCACCTAAGATGCCTTTCACGGACTGCCTTTGTGAGACCTGAGCTGGATCAAAGTCCCAGCTCTTTAGTGGCCCTGGTCCTGCAGCCCCACCAATGGGACCCTTAATCTGCTGCTGGTCCAGTGGGGCTCTACCACCACAGTTCACATGTTGCTGTCAAATCTCATGCCCTGATCTATATAGCTCTTGACCTGGCTGCATGCTGCATGTCTGCTCCTGAGGCATTTCTGAAGCCTGGCCTGGCCCACAGCTTCATCCCAGCTTCATCCCCTGAGACTTCACCTTTGTCATTCCTTAAGGCTCAAAAAAAGATATATAAATAACCAGCGAACAAATGAAAAAGTGCTCAAAATCACTAATCATCAGGGAAATACAAATTGAAACCACAGTGAGATATCATCTTATCCCTATCAGAATGGCCATTATGAAAAAGTCAAATATATATATGGATAGATGCTAGAGTGAATGTGGAGAGATAGGAATGCTTATACATTATACAATGTATATATTATACAATGCAGTCTGTTGGTTAGACTGCAAATCAGTTCAACCTCTATGAAAAACTTTACAAAGACTCCTCAAATAAATAATAAATGTAGACTTACCATGAAACCCAGCAATGCCACTATTGGGTGTCTACCCAAAGGATAACTCATTTTGTCTCAAAAACATCTATACTCAAATGTTTGTTGTAGCACAATTCACAATCACAAACAAGTAGAATCTACACAAGTCCCTATCAATTTGTGAATGGATTAAGAAAATCTGATATATATGTATCACAGTCAAGGATAGGAATGCTCAGTCAAGGAAAGGAATGAAATTATGTCTTTTGTAGCAACTTGGGTGGAAATGGGGACTATCCTGGTAAGTGAAGTATCTCAGGAATAGGAAACACCACATGTGCTTCCTAGTAACTGGAAGCTACCTGATGGGCATGTATGGGCACAAAGGGATGTAAAGGTCCTTGGAAATCAAGAAGGGGTAGGGTTAAAAACCTGTCAGGTACAACACACAGTATTTAGGTGATGGGCACATTAAAAGCGCAGACTTAAACATAAAAGATATCCATGTAACAAAGACATGTGTGCCCCTTTGATATTTTGAAATAAAAAGAAAATAAAACATTGTGATTAATCAAAAATATTTACATAAAGCTCAAGCTACTAGATGTATAAATGCATAGTATGCATATGGATCAAAGTGTTCAAGAGTGTCGAAGTCCATGCAGATGTTTACTAACGTTTGCCACATGCTAGGCCACATGCTAGGCTACAAAGGAAATTTAAACAAATCTAAAAGTATTGAAATCATACACAATGTGCAGTGAATTTTTTTTTTTTTTTTGGAGAGACAGTCTTACTTTTTCACCCTCAGTAGAGAGCTGTGGTGTCACAGCTCACAGCAACCTCCAGTTCCTAGGCTTAGGTGATTCTCTTGCCTTAGCCTCCTAAGTAGCTGGGACCAGGGGCACCCACCACAATGCCCAGTCATTTTTTTGTTGCAGTTTGGCCGGGGCAGGGCTCAAACCCACTACCCTCGGTATATAAGGCCAGCGTCCTACTCCCTGAGCCACAGGTGCTGCCCTGCAGTGATTTTTTTTTTTTAATAATTAAAAGACAGTAATAATAACTCTCACACTTGTAAGAGAATAAGAGCAAAAAAGTTAAAATAGCATTTCACTATAGTGTTATTGTATAAAATAAATAACAATTCACAATTTAAAATGCTTATAGTTAAGTGATAAGAAAATTCTGAATCAAAGAACTTGTGGTATAAAGTAAAATTAATACCTAGAAAGACTTTTTCATCTTTCTTTAAAAAAAAGACTAGTTAATGCTTAAGAGGCTAGATTAATGACATAAAAGTAAGCCAAAGAAACATAAAATGAAGAAAATTCACAAAGAGCAACTACTAATAAAATACTCAACAACCGGAAGAGTGAGAGAGAAAAATAAAATAACTAAAAGATGATTATTTTAAAAGTTTAACAAAATATACAAACTTTCCAAATTGAATTCAGCACAAGAGGCTGAATACATTGGAGATTAATACATTTGTGTTTTTAAAAGATGAGCAATTAATGAATGCTTTTACATTAATACATTAGACAAAATAAATTATTTTCCAGAGAGGCAGTTCTCAAATATTTTGGTCTCTGGAAAACTATGATTTTAAAAATTATTGAGATCCCTAAGAGCTTGTACTTATGCAGGCTTTATTTACAATAATTTACCTTTTAAAAAATAAAACAATGTTAAAATATACATTGTTTATACATTTATTAATACATTTTGTAACATAATAATAAACTCATTGCTTTTTAATATAATTAACATACTTTATCTGTACATGTATATATGAACTACATAAAATAACTGTGCTTTGATGAAACAAACTATAAATGTTTCCAGGATAGTGGCCCTGTTTATTTAAAATCTGGCTTAATATTACAAAAAATCTGCTCAGGTATCAGAGTTTAATCTCTGAAATTCTGAAATAAAATTCTGAACACTTGTAAGGGAATAAAAGGAAAAAGTTAAAACAGTATTTAAGTATAACGTAATTATAAAATACTTTTTTTACTTTATGGACCCTCTGAAAGTTTCTGTAGGAACTACGAGGGTTCCTAGATCACAATTTGAAACAAGCTGTTCTATAATAAATATAAACACATCTGAAGAAATATAAAACATGACTAAATTTTTCACCATTAAAATAGAAGATCGGCAATCAAAAATCTGGGCCAATTCCATTCCTAAACAAAGGGAAAGGGGACAGGAATGATACTAGATAAATTATACCGGTCTGTCAAGAACAAGTAATTGAAAATAAGCAAAAAATAGAAAAAGGAAGATGAGTCCCCTGTGTGGTGAGTGTAATGCAGGCAAGCAACTTATAATAAGAAAGCAAATTTCAGCTACCTCATTACTAGAATTGATGAGAAAATTCATTTGGATTAATGCATATGAGCTCAGCATGGAGAAAGTGTAGTATTCATATATCCCACCTGTTTTACTATTTCAAGTATTAGTACAGGAAAACAGATTACCATTTATAAAAGTAAGGTATAGACTGGGTAAAACATCAAACAAAAGAGGCACCCCTTTATACACAAAATTTAAACATATTATTGAAGGTTATAAAAATAAAATGTGAAAAAAATTTCATGTTCCATTATGAAAAGACTTGGTAACATTTTAAATCAAAATCAATTATCACCAGGTTATTTTGTAAATGAATACATTTACTGTACGTATTCCAATTTAATTTTTCAAATAAAACTTGACAAACTATTTCTAAAAGCATACTGCTCGATGTTAAGTTCTAGAAGAGTCAGAGAAAATGAAGAATTTTAGACCCATTGAGTTTCAGACCCATTGAGTCACATGGGTGGTTTGTATGAACTTCAAAGTTTTAGAAGCACTGTTTTTGAAAAATCTAAGAATGAACAAAACAGTTTTAAAGAACAAAAATTAGAGGGACCTTGACATATCATATATCAAGATTTACCTTTACTACAGTCCCATTTAAGGCAAAGTGGCTTTAATATACAGATAGATGAACAATAAGTAAAAATAGACAATAGGAATAGAACCTATTTAACATAGCATCATGGCAAAAAATGATAAAACATTGCAAATCAGGATGAAAGGCTTGTTTCTTTAGTAAATGTCTCTGGGACACTGTGTTTTCTTTTCATATATGCATATCTATCTACACAAAAATGTATATGTATATTTACATATATGCTATGTTGGTCAAATGCCCTACATGATAAAAGCAAAATTTTATAAATATTTAACGTAATTATGAATAACTACATTAATAGTAGCAATTTTGTATAAGCTTGGTAGAAGGAAAATTTTATTACATGTCTTAATCAACTTAGGCTGCCATAACAAAATAGCACAGACCATGTGGCTTATACAATAGTAATTTTCTCACAGTTCTAGAGGCTAGAAGATCAAGGTCTAAGTTTTAGCCGATTCAGTTTCTAGCACTGGTTCTTTTTCCTGCCTTGCATACAGCTCTTAGCATGTGTAGAAAGAGACAGAAAGACAGATCAACAGATACATCTCTCTTTACCAGTGATATCAAATTAGGGTCCAACCTGTTATAGACTAAATTTTTGTGTCACCTCAAAAATTCAAATTTGAAGCACTGACCCACAATGTGGACTGCTATATAAAGAAAGGGGCTTTACAGAAGGATTTGGGATTAAATAAGGCCATAACGGCTCAGTGCTAATCTAATAGGTTTGTGTCCTTGAAAAAGAGACAACAGAGAGCTCTATCTCTCTCTAACTGCACACAAGAAGTCATGTGAACACACAATGAGATGAAGGCCACCTACTGTTCAAGAAAAAACACCTATGCAGTGATACTTATTCAAGCATGGTGAGGAAGACTTTATTCGAGGCCATTGTGATATGTATAAGGACAACTGCAAAGGGGTCTTGCAGTGGGGGAGAGAAATTGTCCTCAATTCCAAATACAGTGTGGGCAAGTGGGAATTTATAGCTGAAAAAAAAATGGGGAGGGAGGTAGTAGATGGAAAAAATTACTAACAGGGCCTGTCAGGGGTAAGGCTAAACTAACTTTCTAGCCAACCAATTAGGAATGTTGGAAATAGGCCAGGGGATCAGACATCGCCTTGGGCAAGATAGGAACAAGAGGAACCTGACCAGATACTGAGGATGGGGGATCAGGGCTAAACTGACCAAACAAATGTGAACTAAAATAAAATCTTAAAGCTCCCCCTTCAGTGACTGAGTGGAACCCCTCTTGGCCAACAGGATCCCTAAAACTGAGTTGCTAGCCATGAGAAAAGAGATCTCATCTTGCCCCCTCCCCTTCTTAGAGATGTCCTTTGTGACTCACTAACAGGCCTGAGGCTGTGCAAGACCTGCCTGCAGGTCCTTGATATACATAACAAACCACTTGAGTCTGTCTGGTAATTTGTCTCTAATTAACAGACCCTTTATCTTAAGCATTCCTTTTCATTGACTTCCATGTTTTAGAGGAGCCTAACTTTCAGCCAGTTGTCAGCTAAAGAATCTTTAAACCCACTTGTAACCTGTAAGCTCCCACTTGCGGACTTCCCATTTGGGGCCAAATCCATGTACATTTTCCAGGTATTGGATTATGATTTTACCTGTAATCTCTGTCTCCCTAAAATGTAGGAAACCGAACTGTAACCCCACCACCTCCAGTCCATTTGCTCAAGGCTTCTTAGGTGTGGCTCTAGGTCATGGTCCTCAAATTTGGCTCAGAATAAACCTCTTTAAATTATTTTCCTGAACATGACTTATTTTCCTTTGACAGGTGGTTCTTTTGCACAAACTGGATTTCTACAAAGAAATACACAAAAGGGCATAGGAGAAGGTTCAGAAGCCTTCCTAAAGTTTGGTCAAGCAAACAATTTTTATCATTACAAACCGAGAGAAGTGTCAGAAGAAACCTACTTTGCTTCTAACTTGAACTTGGCTTCCCAGCCTCCAAAATTCTGATAAATTTCTGTTGTTTTAGTCACCCAGTCTGTGGTATTTTGTTACGATACTCTGCGCAGATTAATATAACACTGTTATGAACTCATTTAACCATAATTACCTCCTAAAGTCCCAATCTTCAAATACAGTCACATTAAAGTTTAAGGCTTCAACATATAAATTTCAGGGTAGAACAATTGAATACATTGCACTCTACAAGATATAAAAGTACAAGATATAAAAAGTACAAAACAAAATCAGAAGATTGATTAATATGACCCCATTGAATAAAAATCTTCTATATGACAAATGTACTGTAAATGAGATCATGGTGCTAGCCATAGACTTAGAGGAGATATTTTTAGCTATTACAATAAATAAAAGGTACTGAGAAAATGTAAGTAACTGCTGCAAATCAATAAGGAAAGATAAATATCTCAAAAGGAAATATGCGCAAAGGATATAAACAGAAATTTGTAAACAAGGAAACACAATGGCCAATAAACATATGAAAAGACTTAACCATTTTGCATTTCTGTGGAGAAATGCAAATTTTGAAAAATGAGATTCTTTTCATATGCAGGTGATTAGCAAAATAAAAAATTAATCTGGCACTATTAAGTATTTGTAGGATGTTGGGGAAAGAAAACTCCCATAGACCTTTTGTTGAATGGTGTATTGGTTAAACCATTTGGGATAGAAGTTTCAGTCTTTCCAGGATAATTGAGAGCAGATGTATTGTGTGATGCAGCCGGGACACTTTTATTTTAAAACCAACTAAAATTCTCTTACCTATAAAGAAGAAGACATGCAAAGCTATGAGCACTGAAATACTGTTTGTAGGACTGAACTGGAACTAATCCAAACATTTCCATCCGTAGAGAAGTAGATAACATAATTTTTGGTCTATTTATTCAATAGAGTACTACAGAGCATTCCCAAGGGCTGAACTAGACTCTATATACACCATGCAAATAGACTAGAATATAAATCGTTGAATTTTTCAAAAAAACAAAGCCACAGGATGTTACCCAGAACAAGATAGATTTTATGTAACTTCTACAATGATGCAAGGAATAAGGATCAAGAAAACCAATAGTGTGAATTGGCATTCTTTCCTGGATATTTGAAATGTAGTTTAGTTATACAGGTGTCTATAATAAGACCTTTGTACTGGAATTCCTAATAATATTTATTGGAACAGATTATGCAACTTGAATTTAAGACAATACCTTTCAGGGAAACACTCATTTTTCTCATGGGTCTCCTTCAGTCTCCTTCTTGTCCACAGAGGTACTGGTGAGAGAGGGATAGCTACTCAGTGGGAACAACTTCGAAATTTTATCTTTTATTAATTTAGGAGGAAAATCTCCTGCGACAGCATAACAGGAGTGATGGAAGTGAGGGTAATACCTATGATGCTGATTTCAGATGAGCTTTTCTTGGCTTCCTGGGAATTAATCACAGCACAAATGCATAATAGAGATATAAGGAGTTCAGCTGCTGAATTCAGGACTAATGGAATTCTGAGACCAAAGGCCAATGGGGTGTGCTGGCCCCTATTCCTTCAGTTAGATGCCGGTAATCACATGCAAGCCATGCTCTGGTGGGCATTACCTTCCATAAATCCCATCTCTAATTATGTTTATGATGGTCTGATCCCTCCAAATGGGCCATCTCATACATTACGTTTGACCCTCATGATTTAATGAGCTATTCCCTGAATATAAAGGGTATTCAGAGATGCATTGATTCTTCAGAACCCTAGAAAAGTCTGAAATGGGGGCTGAGATTGATTGGTTTATGGTTGGCCTGGTGGGTGAGCAAGAAGGATAATCCTATGGGGACCAGGTAAATAGACCAGATCTGTCTCCAGCAGCGGTAGCAGCTAGGAAAGTGGCTGGCTGTGCAGCCGCTCCTTCAACCTGCTGCTCTTGATTCCTGCCCGCTCTGGGGAAAGAGAACAACTTGCAGGCAAAATCCCCCCAGGTTGTTGGAGGGATTTACATTTGAAAGGTCCTATTCTACCACTTTTCAACCAGTAGCTCTGTAGATAGGAAAGAGTCTGAGGAGGCCATTGAGAAAAAGATCAGTGTTTCCACTGAGAGGTATTGTCTTTATTTCAATTTACAGGTCTATTCCCGTAAATATTATTAAGAATTACTCTTCTGATACAAAAGTTTTTATCACAGACACCTGTATAACTAAATCACCTATAAAATTTCCTAATTTGAGCTCAGCATTCTGCATACCACCTGGTAGCATAACTCATTTTTAGCCTGCCACTATATTCCTGAATCTGTTTATCCACCCTGATTCCTCTTAGAGCACTAATAAGAACGCATTATGCAGATGTCTTGAATTAGTTTAAGTTCTAATTGACAGAACACTTGAACTTGAGTGAGAAGATAAACACTAGATAAACTGTATTTATACCTTTGTTTATCTGCTGGTGCTGTTTCTGTAAATGTTTAGAAGCGGAAAAATTTCAACCATCGAATAGCTTTTCATGTAAATCATGACCGCTAGTTATTTATTTAATTCCAAATGTTAGTTTGAGAAGTTTTACACCAAAAAATATTCAAACTTTCATACTAAGCCAACTATACTGTCAACCTTAACTGATGAAATTAAGAAAATATGGTTAAGTAGAGAGTTTATTTCAGCACAAAATTTGAGGTATATGACCTGGGAAATACCAACTCTACATAAATGGGGACAGGGAAATTTTATCAAGATCACATTTTTCAAACAAGACTAATGGAAATGGTACAGCAATTTGATTGGTTACCGACCACAATATGCCAAGGAATGTTACTTTGTTACTCGGTAAAGTGGAGTGTTGATATGGTGGTAGGGCCAGGGGTGTCTCATATCTCTGGCTTATCATGTTTTTCTCATTATTATTAGAGAAAGAAAAAGTTAGCTAGGTGACTCAGGCCACATAGCCACATTCCTCTTAAGGCTCAGAATAATTTAACCTTCCAACAGCTTTAAGTTTGAATATTTAATTTCACAATGATTATTTTGTTTGATAACTTGAAATGATTACGACATTGCTTTTCAAATTATATTACATTTTGAAAAATTTTAGCAGGCAAAAGGCTCTCAAAATTTGTTTTACCTTTATAAGAATTTGAATACTTTTGTGTTGCTGAATTGTGACATATTGTTTATTCATAATTTTAGGCCCATTTGTCAATTTTTTGCTATGATATATCAAATCAATTGGAAGAAATTTAAGAAATCATAATCAAATAATCAATTTTCTGGTTTCCCACTGCTGGGTATATACCCCAAAGAAAAAGAGTCATTTTATAAAAACGACACCTGCACTCAAATGTTCACAGCAGCACAATTCACAATCACAAAGACAGAAACAACCCAAGTGCCCACCAACACACGAACAGATTAATAAAATGTAGTGTATGCGTACTATGGAGTATTACTGAGCCATAAAAAATGGCCGTCTAGTATCCTTTTGGCCAACTATTAGGGAACTAGAAACCACTCTTCTAAGTGAAACATCACAGGAATCGAGAATCAAACACATGTCCTCAATATGAAATTGGAACTAATTGATCAACACTTTGGTGCACATATGGATGTAAATTTCAGAGAAAATTAAGCTGGACGAAGATTAGAGGAGGGAATGGGTGAATTCACAGCTATGTGGTACAGAGCATGCTGTCTGGATGGGGGCCATACGTACATGGAAACTGACTCAATCTGTACAAAAACAAAGTATGTGAATAAAACATGTGTATGTACCCCCTAATGTTCTGAACATAAAAAAAAGAGTTTTGTCTCTAAATATACACTTTAAATATTTTACTTTAGGCTACTGATCAGCAGAGTACAAAGATCTCAAAATGTCATCCCCCACCGTTGCCAGACTCATTTGCTTTGAACACGTTGCCAGTAGCAGTGTATTTGCAAATTTGAAATTTTATGTTCTTTTTGTTTGTTTTTTTCAAATTTTGAGGACTTTTTTTAAAATACTGACCATCATTAATACTTTTTTAAAAACTCTACTTTGTGTTTAGTGCCATTAGAGGAACCTTTTCTCTTAAGAGTATTGTAGTCTAATAAGAGAGCTGTTACATATAAGAAAAAAATTTTAATAGAATTAAATTATATAAGCTTATAGTTCAAAAAAGGGATGAGCCTATGAATCTCTTTGTTGGTTTTAGTCTGAATTCCTCTTTTGCAAATAGTTCAGTTTTTGTTTTTATAAGATCCTTGGGAAAGAGTGTCATAATGATAGAGGCAGAATTACGCTCAAGGTGACAACATAAGTTAAGCATTTTAGATTCCTGACCTAAAATATGAGGAACCAAAAGGTATTTAGATGACATCAACATTAATTTGACAAAATGAGGATGAAGTATTTAAAGAAAAAAAATATTGCTGGATAGATCTTGAAAGGTTAGTGGCATAGATAAAAAGAAAGTGACTCGGGGGAGGGAATGGTAAATGTTTTGTAACTCTAATAAGCACAGTTGATTTGAAGACATGTGGGCTAGAAAGCTGGTTAAAGTAGATTTACACTGGGGAGCACTAAGAGACCCTTTCATTCTTTGGAAAAGATTAAAAGCCATGCTGAGGCATTTTAATCTATCCTATCTAAAAGGGTCGATATGTGATTGAAAAATAACTGTGAAACAATGTTGCAGAGGATTATTTGAAGGAGAAAAAAGTTGAAGAGAAGAAATCACGTTGAAATTATGTAGCCCTGAAAAATGTTAGCCAATGAGGACAAGAATGAGAGTTATGGCCCTGAAAACTGCAAACAATTAGTGCATGACTATTGTTCTCCATCCTATATCTGATAAATTATGCTTAATGCTGAGGCTGAAAGTGTGAAAAGTTTAAATGCAGAGCATGATGGGGCTTCAATATTCCCCTCAGTGGGACTAAACTTTAGGTGGGCTTCTTCCTGACTTGGTGCTCCAGACCTTTCTTTTTCTTTTGTGTAGTTTTCGGTCAGGGCTGGGCTCAAACTCGCCACCCTTGGCTTATGTGGCCGGCACCCTACTCCTTGAGCCACAGGCACCACCCCCTTACTTTTATTTTTTTACAGCACTTACTTTAGTAAACTTGCAGTTGTAAATTCTTTCCATGCCCCTTTAAAATGTGTGTAAATCTTCTTGCCAGTTTTGCCTCCAAGGAAAAGTCTTTCTCTGGGACTTCAGATCCATGTCTTTGATGGTTAAACACCAAAGGAGATGAACACTTCTCTCTCTCAGTATCTGTTGAAAATGAGGAGCTTACCTTCAGTGGGCATCTTGTCTCCGGCTGTGAATCTACTACTGTCAAGACGATAGATGAAGGTTTACTTTTCCTTTGGTTGAGTCCAATCAATAAAACAGATAGTTTATGATTCCCTGATTCCTACACTACCTCTTAAAATACCTGCAGACCTTTGTTTTAGCAGAGTTGACTTTAGTCGCTCTCTGCTATGGCGGTAGTATTGAATGAAGCCTTCCCTGCCTGTGTAGTTATGTGTTCTGATGACTCCACTCACCAGCTATTCCCTCGTCTCATTCTCTCTCTATTCCCTGAGACACAAGAATATTGAAATTAAACACGTTAATAATCCTGCAATGGCAAAGAAGAGTCATATGTTTATCACTTTTAAAACAAAAACCAGAAAGCATTATGACAAGGCATGTCAAAGCCAGTACAGGCCAAAAGCTAGGACTTTGCACCAGGTAGTTAAGTTGTGAAGGTAAGCAAAAGTTCTTATAGGAAATTAAAAATGTTCTTTAAATTGACACACAAATAATAAGAAAGTGAAACAGCCTTATTGCTGATACAGGGAAAAATCTTAGTGGCTGGATAAAAGACAAAACCAGCCACAGCATTCCCTTAATATAAAGCATAATCCAGGGAAAGGGCCTAAGTCTCTTTTATTCTATATAGGCTAAGACAGATAAGGAAGCTGCAGGGAAAAAAAATTGGAAGCTAGTAGAAGTTGTTTCAGGAGGTTTAAGGAAAGAAGCTACCCTAGAACATGAAGTGCCAGGTGAAACAACAAGTATTGACATAGAAACCACAGCAAGTTTTCCAGAAGTCCTAACTGAGATCACTGATGAAGATGTCTACACTGCACAACAGATTTTCAATGTAGATGAAGCAGCCTTCTCTAATAAGATAGCACCAAATGTTTACATAGCTAAAGAGGAGTGGTTGATGCCTGGATTCAAAACGTCAAAGGGCAGGTTGACTCTCTTGTTAAGGACCGATGCAGCTGGTGACTTTAAATTTTACCAAATGGTCCCTCATCATTCTGAAAATACTAGGCTCTTGAAGAATTATTCTAAATCAATTCTGATTGTTCTGTATAAATGGAACAGCAAAATCTGGCCGAACAGCACATTTGTACATTACATGATTTACTACATATTTTAAGTCCAGTTTAGACCTACTCCTCAGAAAAAAAAAATAATTTCAAAATATTACTGCTCATTGACAATAAACTTAGTCACTCAAGAGCTCTGATGAAGATTTACAAGGTCATTTCATTTTTATGTCTGCTGACATAACATCCATTCTGTAGCCTATGGATCAATGAGTACTTTTGATTTTTTAAGTCTTACCTTTTAAGAAATGCATGTTATCAGTCTATAGCTGCCATAGGTAATGATTTCTTTGATGGGTCTTGGAAAAATAAATTGAAAATCTTCTGGAGAGCATTCACCAGTCTAGACGCCATTTTGAACTTTCATAATTCATGGAGGGAAATCAAAATATCAACATTAACAGGAATTTGTAAGAAGTTGATTCCAAAACTCATGAATGACTTTAAGGTGCTCAAGGCTTCCTTGGAAGAAGTAACTGCAAATGTGATAGAAATAGCAAAAGAACTAGAATGAGAAGTAGAGGCCACAGATGTGATGAATTGCTGCTATTTATATATAATAAAGCTTGAACAAATGAGGAGACGCTTCTTATACAGGAGCAAAGAAAGTGATGTCTCAAGAAGGAATCTACTTCTGGTGAAGATGCTGTGAATATTGTTTGAATGACAAAAAGGAATTTAGAATGTTACATAAACTTATTTGATGAATTAACACCAAGATGTCAGAGGATTTACTCTAATTTTAAAGTTCTACTATGGGTTAAATACTATCTAGCAGCTTTGCATGCTGTGGATCATCTTTTGGGAACATTAATCAATTAATGCACCAAACTTCATTGTATTATTTTCAGAAATCAGCGTAGCCATTTAAACATTAGCAACCAGCACCCCAACAATCAACAGCCATCAACATCAAGACAACACCCTCCACCAGCAAAAAGATTACAGCTCACTGAAGACTCAGACGATCATTAGCATTTTTTACAATAAAAGTATGTGCATTTTTTAGATATGATGCTGTTACATACTTTGACTACAGAATGATGCAAACATCACTCTTACATGCACTGGAAAACCAAAATATTTGTGTAACTCTATTGTGGTATTTGCTTTAATGTGAGGAAGATTGGAGCCAGATCGGCAATATCTCAGAGTTAGGCCTGTGATAGGAGATTGTTCACAGTTTTAGGGAAAAGCCAGATCACGAACGATATTTTGACTATGTCACAATTGCGACTTTCCTTTGAGTGAATATAAACTTCTCTGGAGCTGTGAACAGAGGACTGCCATGACATACTTTATATTTTTAAGTGATCACCCTAGCTGCCCGTGGAGAGCAGGAATAAGAGGTAGATACAAGAAAACCATTTAAAAGACTAGTGCAATAATCCAGTTGATGTGTCCTCAAAAGGGAACACTCCCAGTGAGCTGAATTTTGGACAAATACATCTAGTTGTTCATTTTGCATGGAAGGAACGATATTCCACGATCCTAAATCATGAGCATTGGCTACTGGGTTTTATCGGTTTGTGAGGAACTTAGAGAACCCAGTCTGGAAAATTTATGTTAATGGAAAAGTTGTTTTTGACCTCTCAGAAAGAAGATAGAGTATGAGCAATCTTCTCCCTACTCCAGGCTGGCAGTCCCCACTCCTACACCACCTCCTTTCTACATCACTCCCAAGCATAATTCAGTGGCCTTTGTGCCTTATGATGGTGTCACCTTCCTATTTCAATGATTTTAGCATCATTACAATACTTGCTGTATTATATTCCCTCCATTGAACTACCTGTAGTTTGTTTTTAATCTCTGACTACTTACTGAGTACTACAATTGGTTTTTATTTTATCCTATGAGTTAATTGAGCATTAATGTACGTCTTAGGATATAGCAATAATTAATTTGTCTGTTTATGGGAGAAAGAAATGTTTAGTTTTTCTGTTGATTGTTGCTTGTTGGATGGTTTTCATTACAGTGAAAGAATGGTATTTAAAATTTTATTTGTACTTTCCAAGTTACAGCCTCAGGAGATGTGGGGCAAATTATCTTTGTTTTTATTTCTGAACCAAAAGTATGTCTGGATTTACATCTATGTGGAAATGGCTTAAGGGGTGACCATGGGCAAGTCTATTTTGCCATATTATTTTCTGGAAAGGTCTTATCAACTGTATAACACTATTCAGAAACCCAGTCCCTATAAAGACTTCCTCTATATCATTTCCCAAATAACGTCCATCTTGAGTAATGAAAAACAGTTCATGGAGGTGCACAGCAATGTATAATCTAAAACCTCACAAGGGCTGTGGGGTTTCTTAAAAGCTCTCTTCAGATCTGAAAGAAAGCTTGAATTTGGCTTCTATGTTGTAGTACCCTCATCTGCAAAACTGAAATAATAAAAACTTTACCTATCTCTCTTGGGTGCTGAAAAATTAATTAGAGTGTTATTGTTCTTTGATAATCTAAAATGAAATGACCATGCAAGCACAAATTATGATTTTTGTTTTAATGTTAATGCTAACAATAAAAATTAACATTTCTGCACTTTCTCTTGTTTTAATTGATCATTGGTAATTTGTAATTTTTAAATACTGTGGAAAGCTACATATTTAAGAAAAGAAAATACAATTTAAGAAAACCTTCATAAAATGGAATTTAAATTCTACAGGGAAAGAAATTTATTTCATTCACTACTTTTTAAAACACATAAAAGCTGGGCAGTGACTGTGGCTCAAAGGAGTGGGGCGCCGGCCCCATATGCCAGAGATGGCGGGTTCAAACCCAGCCCCAGCCAAAAACTGCAAAAAAAAAAAAAAAAAAAAACCCACATAAAATCATGCCTGATACTTTCAAGTATGTATTTATTGAATAAATATGTGTAGAAAGGATTTTGTTAACGTGTATATTCACAGTTTTATTTTGAAACTCACCACAAAGAATATTAATCTGAATTTTTATCTACATTAAAAATCATGGTACACATACACAATTGTTTTGTTATGATATAACTATAATATGTAATGTTCCATAAGCAGTACCCTTTAAGTTGAGAAAGACTAAAAGACATAGTTTCATTTTATTGTTGCTGTTGTTTAGGAAACCCAAAGGATCTGGATAATATGAATATACTTACTTATAAATATGATTATTTATATATTGCAAATAAAAGCCACCACAAGTCCTACCTTAATTTCACTTTTACTTCTCTGTATTTGTATGATATTTCATAACCATTGCTATGTAATTATGTTAATGTTTCTTATATTTTAATGTATTCCTGTAAGGTCTCCTCGTGTTTATGTATTCTTTCCTACATTTACACAAGTATTTACTTTTAGTTTTATTGCCAGATTGGCATAGCATTTTTACTTTCCTCTTCTAAGACCCTCGATCTCTCTGGTTCTGACAGAAATCTAAAATTCAGAACAGGTATTCTTATCGTGGAATTGTATTAATAAACTTAATTGACAAAAGCAGCCTTATTTCAGTGGCATGAATTTATGAAACTGGCAAAGCTAACTTCTATCATTCCCTTAGGCATCTAATTTTGTAACAGTCTATAACATATGAGGGTGACCATTCCCGGTTATGTGAGAAATTTATTTGGACATCTTTATAAAAAAAACAAAAAACAAAAGAAAAATACAAACAAGACTTTTCTTTACAATGAATACCTCTCAGAATTGCTATGAATTTTATTGTTATTGTTGCTTTGGGTCTCATTCTCTCATTGTGAAATCTATCACAATGGATTCTCTTATCAGGAACGCTTCCCTTCCTCATCGCACTGGAGGACGAAAACTTACCCCACTCCTCATTTTCCCTCTCTCTTCCACTTATTTCTCTTTTCAGTGAGCAGGCATCACTTCCATCCTCCAGAAGGGGTGCTGTTTACATGGAAGATTTGTGAGATCCCGACTGATGGTGCTGAAATCCTAACCCCAAAAGTGATGGCGTTAGGAGGTGGAACTGTGAATGGAAGTAACGCCAGAGAGCTGCTTCCCTCTCTCTCTGTCATGTGAAGATGTACTAAGTCATCCGTCTGTAACCCAGAAAACAGGCCTCCCCACAGCCTTGACTGAGCTGACATCCTGACCTTAAATTTCCAGTCTCCAGAACTGTGAGGAATAAATCTGCTGTTTATAAGCAACTTAGTTTATGATATTTTATGGCAGCACCCGAACTGCCTGAGACAGATCTTGTTCAATTAGCATATTGGTTTCTTTTTGTGGACTCCTAAAATGCCCTACTACTTGGCAAATATTCCATTTAATATTTGTCAACAACTTATACCTTCTATAAATCTCCAGATCCATATTTATTAAATGTCCCAAATGCATTATTTCTAGTAAAAAAATTATAAATTGTGTTTACTGCATGAAGGTAACACCAGGAACTTTGAACAGTGTTTTTGGCTGTATGAAGTTAAATCATTACAACGTATTTACTATAGGAAAAATATTTCTACTTCCACATTTTCCACATTTGTAAAACTCATTTCTAAGTTTGTTGTGACTTGGAGATAAGAAATTGCTGAGTATTAACCAAATAAGCATGTTTTAAAAATACATCTATTACCACCATAAGCAGCCACTCCCAAACCTGGTGCTGCTCCATTCAGTTTGTTTTGTAAAGTAATTCCTAATTGCTCATTGTACTGGAAGTCCTCAACTGTTTCACATGGGCTGTAAGAATTTACCCTAAAAGGCATTATGTATAATCTATTCTAGCCCATCTACTAGTGTTCTCCTTTTCTCTTTTCACACTGTATCCATTTTTATGGTCAACCATTAAACTGCCAACGATGACCACATGCAGCATTGCTTTTGTTAGTGGTACTTATTTTCAAGGCTTAGGTTACTGCTATTGCTACGATTGCATCCTCTATCAATACCAATGCTGTTGATCTTGATGATATTGCCTTCCTATCAACAGTTCATATGCTATGAAGCAATGTCAAAAGCACTGATACCTTATACACCCACCTTTCCAAGGATGTTATAAAAAACTAGGTTTTTTGCTTTTAGTAGTCAACTTCCACAGGTGTGCCAAATAAAGATCTGAGGTGAGGGGGGCAGAAATTGCAAAAATAAACCAGAAATCTGAAGTTCAAAAAGTGAGTCAAAAGTAAACTCCATGAGGCCAGTTATGTGGCTCACCCCTCCATCCTCATACTCAGGGAAGCAAAGCAGAAGCATCCCTAGAGATGAGGAGTTCAAGACCAGCCTGAGGAAGAGCAAGAACTTTCTCTCCACAAGAAATAGAAACTTAGTTGGGCATTGTGGTGTGTACCTATAATTCCAGCTACTCAGGAGGCTGAGGCAGAAGGATCACTTGGGGATTGCACTAAATCTATGGTTCACTTTGGGCAGTATGGTCATTTTAACAATGTTGAGTCTTCCCAGCCATGAGCGTGGTATGTTCTTCCATGTGTTAATGTCTCTGCTATTTTGATAAACTCTTTTGTGAAGGGCTTCTTTGAGCTCAAAATTTTGGTTTCAAATTAATTTATTTTGATGTGTTATGGCTCCAAATTTTTAATTTTCACGGCTATATTATAATCATTATATTAGTATACCACAAATTATTATCCAGTTTGTGGATATTAGGAGTATTTTTTCTTGTTATTACAACATAACTGATAGAAGCATTTTTATAACATATCTCAACCCCCAGGTAGAAGATTATTTTCTATGAGAGATAATAAGAAGTGAAGTTGCTAATTATCAAATATATACATTCATTTCCATCTTTATGGAGTTACAACAAAGTGCTTTCCAAAGCGGTTGTAACAATTAAAATTTCACCAGCCAATATCCACGTCAAAACATGATATTAATTGACTTTGCTTCTATGCTGTGTATGAAATTATATATTATTGTGATATCAATTTTCATTTCCATAACTATTAATAAATTTAACATCTTTTTAAAATTTTTACGGTCTATTTGTGCTCCTTCTTCAGTGAAATTTCTGAAATTGTGATATTTGTCTTTTTTTATGGATCCACAGTAATTACTAATTATATATTCTGAATACACACTCTATTGGCTTTACTCGTTGTGAGTTCTTCTCCTGGATTGCTGATAGAATTTATAGGTGTCTTTTGATGGACATAAATTCCACAGGAAAGTTCCTGTGGGTATTGCGTGAGATGGGCGCCCATTGCTGCAGTGCCATTTATTACTCACCAATCCACATTACCCCTTGTTGAATTTTGAATGTTAGGAAAGCATTCTAGTTATGCAAAACTTTAAGCTCAAACAGTGATAGTAGTTAAGTTATGAAGGCTATATATAGACTGTCCTAAGTAGAGCAGTGTTTTTCCTTCAGGCCACAAATACAAACACATTTTAGGATTTCTCTTCAAGGAGGGGACATGAAGACCTTTTGTTTCCTCCATCACTGATACTCTGAAGCTGTTAAAACTGACTGGGTCTGGCCTACTTCAGACCCTGATTAGAAAAGATGCAGAAATAGAATTCTGGTTACCTGAATTGTAATCTAGGCTATATGTTAGTTCACTATGGGTTCTTAAAAAAGTCATGAAAACTCTTTGGGTTACTAACATTACAGATAACAACATTGAAACAAACATATTTCCCCATCCCAACTCAATAGATTGAAACTCATCCAAAGAATGTTGCTCATTGATTACAGTCAGCAGCAGCATTGATTTTAGATTGTCATTTAGCCATTATACTATGAGGGTCTTTATATTTAGGGTATCAGTTTCCAAGCTAGTGAGTCATAAAATAATATTCTTCTGTTGTAATTTCTATCATCTGTAATGCAGCTTATGCTCATGCTTTGCATTCTTGTATGCAAAATAATAGGGCTCCAGAATCATTCCTTAGGACTTCAGAAGGGCCTTTCTTTTATCAGTAATGTCAAGGAATAGGATACGGACACTGAAAAATAATATTGATTCTTTTAACTGACGATTAGTTACCAAGCAAGCATTTTTTATTTTGTTGCTTTTTCATTCCTTAATGGAAAGTAATCATGGGAAGGGAGGAATACCCTGTTCCCAGTTTTAATTAGTCATGATGCATTTGCTCACACACTCAGTGTGCATTTCTGAAGTCTGTGGTCGGTCCAGAAGCATAAACCAAAGGGCAAAAGCAACTTCTTTAGCAGTAACAGGTTACTACAGTGAAAGCATTTTTCTAGACCTATAGTGAAATAATAATTTATGAGATTGCAATTTACCATATTCTCTTTATTTGATATAATTTATTAATACCCTAATGAAGCCAGCATATGGCTATTTGGCTAAGCACTGGGACCGTTAAATAACAGAAAGCAATAGAAGTTTTATCATGTATGAAAAACAATTGGATCAATTGCTATAAATATATACAAAATAGAAAGAGACAGGAAAAAACCACATTTGCAATTTAAAGTTATCGGGCAGGTGTGTCATGTCACATGCCCGTGGAATCCTACTTATAAATGCACATTTTAATACCAACTCATCGGCCCTATTCATTAAGGGAAAAGTGCTGATTAGAAACAATTTTCATTTTTCAGTGCACCCCAAGAGTTCTTTCTTTCCAAAAAAGTCTCTAATTAGATAGTTAGATTCATTTTTAACGAATTCATAAATTTTTATGAATTTATAAATATTATTTCTTTCATATTATTGCTTAAGCAGCATATACATGTATATACATACTTATGTAATATATGTTATATATATGTGTATATATATATATATATATGCATGTGTATGGGTGAGAGACAGAATGGGAGGGTGACCATGGAATAACTTTATTTAAAGAGAAAATCAGAAGTAAGCAGTGAGTATAATAATTTTGTATTGCATCCTTGAAAAGCTTAATATAAGCAATGTATAATTTTTTAAAAAATCAAATACTGCATTAAAAATTAATAAGACTGCTTCTCTTTATGCATTTTCTATGTTTTCTGTGGAAGGAGCCAGTTCTTTTTCTTATATTTTCTTATATATTTCTTTACAAAGATCATATTACTATTTGGAATTCTGGCTCATCCTTAGCCGGATATCATATAAATGTACATTTAGTTCTGTAACTGCAGGCTGTAAAGGAAGAGTGGAATATGGTAATGTTTTACTCACATATATTTATAGCAGTGCCAAAGATCAGTGGAAGGTCAGGACATTTGTAAACCAATCAAAGGAGTCAGGGAGGTTAGGAGGCCATGGTTAGAAGCAAAAAAAAGGGATGAGGGGGCCTGTAAACAAGGTAGCTGTGAGAATGAAAAGTAGAATAAAGATCTTGGAGGTATTCAGGAGATGGGATTAGCTCCATGTGCTGACTGATTGAATGTGAGAGATAAGATAAATGAATGACTCGAGGATCGTAATAAGGTTTCCCAGCTTGGGTGACTTACTGAATAGTGATTTGATTACCTGTAAGGAAAACTGAAGAGGAAAGAACAGCTTTAGAAAAGAAGATAAAAACTTTGACTTGGATATGTTGAAACTAAAGTCTCTTAAGGGCATCTTAGTAAAATATATCTTGTAAAGTTTATATGACATAATTAGAGGGATAGTCTAAATACAGGTTTTAGAACTCAGTGGAATAAAAGACCACTCTCATGAAGAAATTAATCCACTAAAATCATGTAGGATGAGCAAAGTTCTAATAACTAAATCCTGAATCCTGTAGAACACAAGCATTTAAAGCAAACAAAGAAGTAGCCAGAAGGAAGAAGGCAGAATTAAGGGCTTGGATCTTATACCACTGAGACCCAAGAGAGAAGGCATGATCTACACACTGTTAACTGTGCCAGTAATTTGGGGAAGAGTTCACAATTAAGAGACAGTGAGAAGTTTTCAAATGAGTATTTGGGGCAAACACTATTTGCAATGGGCATCAGGATTAAGCTGGAAGGTGAAGAGCTCAGGAGCCCATGAAACTGTCCTCTGTTCTTACCTTGTGTATTAGTTTTATTTTCTTACATGACAGGACTACCTTATTACACTTCATCTTCATTTAGATCTAAATTGGCACTGCTTCAAGACAGTGCTAGTTTTCTCATAACTGTGAGCCCTTTTCTTAACCAATACTCAAATGAGATTAGTCCCTTAGCTTAAAGACAGTTAACACTGAAAGTAAAATTATTTCTCTCACACTTCCTGGGAATTTATAAATTTCCAATCCTTCTAAACTCTTCCTTCACTGAATTTCCAATCCCTTTAAAACCTCTTTTCTCTGAATGTAGCATTTTGATACCTATGGTAAAGTGTGTTTAGGCCCTTAAAGGAAGAGTTTTACTTAACTCACGTTTGAAAATAATATCTAGGACAATACTTACATGTACATAAAAAGAAGATGGTACCTCATCATTTCAGAAGATGTTTCAAAATGTTCGATTTACTTTATCACAAATAAGTAGGTAATAAACAGGTATTGATCTCAGTGTTTTTGCTACAGAACACAGATTAAATCATTTTGAAAGCAACCAAAATCTACTTAAGGATTTGAATTTAGATGGCAGTTTAATAGACTATCTTGAGTTGTACCTCGGCAAGTATTACCACCTAAGATCCTGGTGGGAGGTCTACTTTATGATACTGCATTTTTTGGTAAACACCTTTTACTCAATTTTGAAATTCCCATGTCATGCATATCCCATCTTTCCACACATGCATAGTACAATTCAGAAATAACCATGCATGTCGTGTAGGTTTCCAGCAAGAAAGAGCATATTTAAATTCAAATAAAGTGAGGAAAACTTAGTAAAAGAACTATTTATATAGTTGTAGACAGGAATAGGAAGACCACAGTGACATATATGGACCTGGCAAGTCTTCCACACTAACCCCAGGTATTTGGGATGGATGAGGAGCAGTTAACTAGGTAACTGTAGATAGAAAGGCTGAGGGCTAAGTTGACGTACAGGCACTGAGGCTCTTTTTGTGGAAGGTCAGAGAGCCTTCAGCATAGCTGAAAGAAAGTAGAGAGAATCAATGTTTGATTCACTTTTCTTCCTATCTCCTTTCCCGCCAATGATGCCCAGAGAAGGAGCTCAGAAGGCAGCAGAGTCTGTTGGTGTAGTCATTAGAACATAGAGCCACCACAGCATAGCCAACAATCATATCAAGATACGGAATATTACTGCCACTGTAGCATTATATAATTTCATAAGTCTTGTTATAGAAATGAGCACTCTCCAGAGGCATAGAGTTAAATGAAGAATCATAAAAAATATACTTAGGTTTTATATACATGTAAAGAGAGATGCATAAAATGAATAAAAGGGTGTTTAATATGGATAATCCTCAGGGAAATAAAAAGTTAAAATAATATTCCATTTAACCTCCCCCATTAGCATGGCTAAAAAACAAATAAATAAATAGAAAAAAATTAAATAAATAGAACAGAAATAAAAAATTGATATGACCAAGTATTGCTGAGGATATAGAACAATCTACCCCGTCAAATATTACTTTCCAGAATGTAAATGGATTTATGACTTTTTTTTTTAATCTTTCTTTTTTTTTTTGAGACAGAGCCTCAAGCTATCCCCCTGGGTAGAGTGCCATGGCATCACGCTCACAGCAACCTCCAACTCCTGGGCTCATGCAAGTCTCCTGCCTCAGCCTCCCAACTAGCTGGGACTACAGGCGCCCGCCACAACCTGGCCATTTTTTGGTTGCAGCCATCATTGTTGTTTGGTGGGCCCGGGCTGGGGATTCGAACCTGCCACCTTAGGTGTATGTGGCTGGCACCTTAGCC
>CAUYTI010154009.1:0-13626 GCA_963575145.1 Galago senegalensis
TTTTGAGACAGAGCCTCAAGCTGTCCCCCTGGGTAGAGTGCCGTGGCATTATAGCTCACAGCAACCTCCAACTCCTGGGCCCAAGCGAGTCTCCTGCCTCCGCCTCCCAAGTAGCTGGGACCACAGGCGCCCGCCACAACACCCGGCTATTTTTTGGTTGCAGCCATCATTGTTGTTTGGCGGGTCCGGGCTGGGGATTCGAACCTGCCACCTTAGGTGCATGTGGCTGGCGCCCTAGCCGGTTGAGCCATAGGCGCCGAGCCAGGAAGAAGACTTTTTATTAAATCATCATTCCACTCAAAAAACAGTAATAACAAAATAACGTAATTTCTTTCACTTTCATCTAATTTTGATGGGATAATAAATATAGCATTTGTGGAAGAAATAAAGTAAATATCTTTCAAATAAACATGTGTATGAGCGACACGGTGCTAATTTACCCGGCAGAAACTTTATTTCCTAGTGTCCTTTCTGAATGGTATATTTTACAAGTATTCCATTTGCAACACAGGAAGGTGTTCATCATATCACGCAATCACAAGTATTTACCAGAAACTTATGCGATACCAGAAGTCACCTAGGTGTTACGTCTAAAGAGAATAAACCCACAAGTGACCTGTTCTTATGGCACTTAAATTCTTCTTGGTCAGGCAGGAAACAACAAGTAAAAAATAAATATATTCTTTCAGGTAGTGACAAATAATATAAAGACGAAGCAATCCCGTGACAGTATCTAGATGGGAGCGAATGTTTAGATGAGGAAGATATTTTAGGGATTGGTATATGGGGACCGCCTTGTAAAGATTGGGGAGTGCTGTGCTCTACGTAGAAGTAGCAGCAAGTGGGCTGGAGGCAAGAACCCTACAAAGCATGTTCAGAGAGATGAAAGAGGCCCTTTTACTGGCTGTGAGGAAAGTGAGTAGAAAGATATCAGGAAATATCCGGTAATAGTCGCAAAGGTCTTGCAATTCCGAGTAAGGAGTTTGGTTCCATTCTAAGCTTACCAAGAAGCCCCTGGGGGACTTTTATACAGCTGATATACAGTTTTTACACCACGAAGTTGCAAGGCCTCACCTCTATTTTTATTTACACTGAAAATAAGACTACAATGATAATGAAAAACCTAAGGTAAAATGCAACATTTTGGTAGTTTTTTGCTGGAAGTTTGAACTACCTAGCTTGGTTCTTTCTCCTGGAGTTTCTCATTCGATGTATTTTTGTTTTCTGAGTAGAAAGCAGGGGTGAGAAGTTTGGAGGAAGAGATTGTTTGGAGAGACAGCAAAGTTGGAATAAAATTATTGGCATTGAGATAAAGGTTCTGATTTGGATTTCTTCCCTGACTTTTTCTTTCATTTCCAATGGGAATAATGGAAGAGTGTTAGCTCATCTGTAGAAAAGCCAAGTTTGATTTGTTTTCCCTGTAAATCCCGCAGGGCTATATAATCAGGACTTAGGTCGTTATTGCACATTTTTCTCTCTTTTACTCTGAACAGAGAGAGGGAATGCATTTGGGGTAGAAAGCAAGGTTTAGAACGAAAAATGGGGTCACAGGAAGGAAAACATGGAAGAAAAGAGGGGTTAAGAATGAAAAGGAAATTACAAAGGAAAAGGTCTACAATTTTAGTTGAGATTTTGTGTGCCAGTGATTATTGCTTCATTAATAAACAAATAGCATGATGAAATAACCTGAATTTTAAATGATGGTTAGAAAATATGCTTCTAATTTTGATGAAAGAATAACAATCTCCCCCCCCCTTTTTTAAATACATAAATATAAGGAAAGAGAGAGGGCAAGAAAATGTGTGAGGAAAATAGTTTGATGCACTGAAGTTCAATTGCACTCACCTTGGGACATCCACAGAGGTCTTCTAAGAATAAAAATAAATATTTATAAAGCTCTATTTTATAGCTATATTACTGGAATTTTATTTCAACATGTATAACTTAATATATTAATTTTTTGTGTTACATTTCAAAGTTTTGTTAAAAAGAAATCAGTATTTCTTTTCTTTTCTTTCTTTCTTTCTTTTTTTTTTTTTTTTTTTTTTGGTAGAGACAGAGTTTCACTTTATCACCCATGGTCGAGTGCCCTGGCATCACACAGCTCACAGCAACCTCCAACTCCTGAGCTTTAGCAATTCCCTTGCCTCAGCCTCCCAAATAGCTGGGACTATAGGTGCCCGCCACAACACCTGGCTGCATGAAATCACTTTTTTGTTGTTCTAAAGTAAAGTCAAAATATAGTGTCTAGAATACTGAACTAGAAATCATAACATTTTCTTGTAGTCCAGTTTCTGCTCCAAAATGTTATATGATCTTAACATGGCCAAAGGAACCAAACAATTTAAATGTTCTTTCCATTTCAAACAACATAGAATGTATTGACTAATCATATACTTAAATATTTATATAATTTTCTTCAAAAGACTCCTTTCCATAAAATTAATTATGGTGGTTTAGTGATTTCAAGTACAGAAAGATAAACAACTGAATTTAGACTTTACCTTAGCTCATACTTTGAGCCTATAACATTTCCTTAGCAGAAGCTTCTGACAAGACCTTTATAAGGGTTTTCTGCATGGACTTAGAACTACAGTCCCTCAACTCCCTAAAAATGGATCTGTGAAATAATTTGCATTTATCTACTCTTGAGAATTCAGAAACCACATATATATGAATGTAAAATTTGGGATAAGATTCTCATGGTTAATTACATTGATTTAATGTAATCATTAAAATATTAGGACCATTGGTGCTCTGTCAGAGCACTCTAGTCTCTGGGGCCATTTGAGGGTCTTGTAGTTCATGGTTAGGACTTGTCTCTGAGAACACTGCTAACTGTTACAGAGATAGAAAAGGGAACTGTGTTGAGTGGCTGTGGAACAGGCAATGCTTTAGGTTCTTGGTTTATGCTTCCAAACATATTCTGAAGTAAGTACAATCGGCTGTACTTTACAGGTAATGAAAGGAGCTCAGGAAAGTTCAGCAATTTTCCCAAAGGTTTTGAATTGGAAAAAATCAGCAATAGCACTCAAAATTGAGTCTGTACAATTCCTTTAACTACCTAGAACTTTAATGTTGAAGGCATTCATGTGGTTATGGAGTCTATCCTTCCCCCCAGGTGGGAAGGTATCCCACACTGATAAACATGCAGCTTCATAAATAATCCCTCTACTCCAATATAGTAAAATAAACCTTCCTCCATCTTAATATTTTCAAATGCACATATTAGGAAGGTCCATATAAACAAACCAAAAAAAATCTTCATAAATTGGAAACAGTATCTTACCAGGTCTGACAATTAAGTTCCCAAACTCATCATAGAAAAAGTGCTACCTATTTCATGACTGAACATAACTATGATCATTTTCAAAGTACTCCCCCTTGGGAAGCTATACGCTGACCCCAGCAACTAGTCCAGTCTTTAAAACAATTTTGGAATTCTTTTTTCTGAAATGGCCATCAGAGCTATCGTCTTTCTTTCACTATTTCCTTTATCTTTCAGCAAAGAAAAAAGTCACTGGGGGCCAGATCAGGTGAGTAGGGAGGGTGTTCAGTACAGTTGTTTGTTTACCGGTACAAAAATCCCTCACACATAGTGTCACATACCCTGCACTGTCACGAGGCAAGAGCCGTGAGTTGTTGGTGAAGAGTTCAGGTCATTTTCGTTGAACTTTCTCATGCAGTCTTTTCAGCACTTCCAAACAGCAAATTTGGTTAACTGTCTGTCCACTTGGCCCAAAATCATAATAAACAATCTCTCTGATACAAAAAAAAAGTTAACAACATTATTTTGACTTCTGATTTGGACTTACGGAACTTTCTGATGGTCCAGAATTGGCTGACTTCCATTTGCACTTTGATGCTTTGTCATAGGGTTGTGTCGGCACACCCATGTTTCATCACCAGGGATATCACTGCCCAAAGCATCATCTGGCCTCTCCAAAAGGTCTTGGCAAACTTTGACTCTCCTTTATTTTTGTTCATCTTTGAGTTCCTTATATGATTATGCGATTCATGTCCGTGATTTGTATATAATTTTAATTAAATTCTAATTGAAATCTTAACAGTTTTTTCACATTTCTTGACTGTCAGTTTCATAGTACAAGATAAAGAGCTTAAGTCGCTCAGAAAAAAAAACATATAAGATAATGAATAGAATGAAAAACTGGGAAAATAGCTGCTGGATATAAGAGATATAAAAATTTTATTAATAGAATACTCAAAACATTTACAAAAGTGTGGTTTTGGCAACAAATAAATTAAAATGAAGAGCCAAGAAACAGCAGGAAAGGTGGCTTTACTAGTCACAAGATAATGTCAATTAATACTGGGAAAATTAGTTATCTATACAAGAAAGGTAAAATTAGATCCCTCCACTGTACCATACGCAAAAACAATTTCCTGATGAACCAAAGACTAAAGGAGAAAGGTCTTGTGAAATTTCCAGAAGAGAATTTAGGCAGGTATCTTTAAGACATTAGCTAGGGAAAATTTTATTTAAAAAACTGGAAAAAAGCAAAAGCCACAAAGGGAAAGAATAGCAAATTTATATAAAATGAAAACATTATGTGAGACTTGAAGAAAATAAAAAGCAATGTGAAAAGTGGACATAATATATTATAGTAAATTTATATTTCATATAAATTAATATCCAGAACAGGGATATGTTCATGCATTTCCACAGGGTGGCTGCCTAAAGGATGATGTATACATGGATGCAGAGACACACAGTTTTATTTGCATGTTGCTGTTTAACAAACCACCTCAAAACAAAGTAATTTAAAGCAAGAATTATGGTCCAATTTTCTCCCTAATTTGTATTTTGTACAATACTTGTTAGAGATGACATTTCTACTCCATGTTCTGTGGGCATCTTTCTTTTTATATATATTTTTATTTTTATTAGTTCAGGTTAATTTGAGGTACAAAGAATTAAGTTGCAATGTTTGCATTTGTCAGGTAGAGTCCCTCTTATAATTGTGTCCCACCCCCAAGACGTGTGTCATACACCCTAACATTGTGCCCATGAAGTGGGAACACACCCATCCCTCTCTGTCCCTCTCCTTGCTCCCTCATTCCTTGATCCCCACCTTGAATTGATTTGAGTTTTTCTCTTATGTGGGTATGTGAGCATCTTTCTTGACATAATTTCAGGACTTCTATGTAATCTCTCTGCACGATGTTTCTGTCATGGCAGCTCAGGATTTCAAGAGGTGTGTTTCAAGAAACTGAGAAACTTTTATCAACTACTCTCAAAATGTACACAGCATCATTGTTGGTATCAGAAAAGCAGCTTTATTACATGATTCAATGTATGTGTAGAAGAATAAAAAAGGGTGTGACTATTAGGACATAGAGATGCTTGTGGAGTCCATTTGAATGTATCACACACTACTCATACAAATATATAGCAGACATCATATAATAATACAATATGTATCATTAATATGTGTTATAGCATCGTATAACATGTAATCATATAATACAGTTCCATTTTGACCTAGTCCTCAGAGGAGAAGCCATTCCTCCTGCTTTCTTGTTGAATTATATTACAGCAGTTTCATAACCTTTTTGGCACCTGTCCCTAATAGAGGGCCATCGGGCGTGTTTTAATAAATTTGAAACTCTAACTCTACTGGCCAGGAATTCCACCAGTTTTCCCCTAGAGAGCCTTTGCTCAACTGCATCATATGGACATTAGCTCAACTCCTTTCTAAAACTGTACCAATTCCCATAATGTTTCAATACATGCATTAGAGAACTAAAGAGGTGATTTCCTACAGAGCCCTGATTCAGTCTACAATCTTCTGTTTCCTAAACAAAAAGTGCAATTAAAAGCAAGTGTATTTATAAAGTCAAATATAAGCCAACTAAGAAAGATAACTCTATACATAAAAATATAAGTTCTTAAAATTAATAGTTTTATGGGGGAGAAAATAGGCATAGTTAAAATACCATAGCTTTACAGCAAAAATCAGAAGTTTGGAAGTATATAAAAATATCAGGGATTAATTTGGGATAGCTCATCACAATGAATTTCAGAAAAGTAAAAAAAGTGATAAAATTTTGTCAAGCAGATCATTATAGACTCATGAGCATAAAACAAAATAATAGTGCTTATAAAAATATGGTGAAAAAGGAGTCAGCATGTGAGAAAATACACTTAGGCAGGGAATTAATGCTCACCAATGATCTTTAAAATTAGTATTTTCACAAATAGTTAACAATAGCAATATGAATTATGAAATGTATATATTCCTATTTTTATATTGAAATAATAATAATAAAAGACTTGTAACGTATGAATCTTTACTGATAACACAGATATGTTTTCAAATGTGATTGAAATAGATTTATATGTATTAAGTAATAAAACAAAAGTTGGCTGGATCATAATGTGAGCAGACTCTTCTACCTGGGTTTTATTAAATATATGTCAAACAGACTATTTCAGTTGGACACTCTTTTTGGCAAAATTAGGTTATTTTCAAGTTCATCCAGCAAATTGTACATTTTAGGCATTAGCTGAGCCCACCTTGGTCTATGGATGGATTGAGGTGTGTGATCTGCCATAGTTTGCTGTGGGAGTCCTTATTTGTACAGAAAAGATAAGCCCTTTGCCACTCTGCCAGGTCTGGTTGAAATTAGCCTCTGGGATCAGAAGTTATTAGGGAACAGGATAGGGCAGACTGACATAGTGATTTTATAATTCTATTGTCCTAGGAAAGTAGGCTAATGAGGGTTGACTGGTGCAAATAAAAATGATCATGAAATGCTCCAGGCACCACACCTCTATAAATAGTGAAGAGAAACAGCCTATAAAAGCTGTCCTGCTGCCACTGATGCTGGGCTGATAAACGGAACCCAGCCCAGTTAGAAAGGAGAATGAGATAATCCTCTCCCCTGTTATTTGTCCTCTTAATCCCTTTGACACTGAGATGATCTTCACCACATTTTTTGGGGGGAGGAGGAAATGAAGGACAGTCATATATGATTAAATCATTTTATTGTTCTCTGGAATAATTCAATACATTCACTTTTCTTATACAGAACTGTAAAAGCAACTCAGAAATGAAGCTGCTTGAAGAATATTCATCTAGTGGAGACAAGGTTGAAAAGGTGCCTGGGGTGAATAGAATATCCTCTAGCAACAAATAATTTTAATTTTAGATGAATGATGCCACATTTAGGAGGTGCTAGGACCTTGTCAGATTCTACCAATTTGTAGCACAAAACTACACGGAGGTGTTTTTGTTCAAGTACTCTGCACTCTGAATTTTATTAGCATATTGAATATGCTTTGTGGGAACATACTTCTAGCATACTATATCAGGTCCTGGAAGGACAAGGATATAGAATGCCAATGCAAAAAAAAAAAAAAAATTTTTTTTTTTAGGTGAAATAAAAAGCTCACTTCTATGGCTTTATTGGAAACTCATGTATATAAGAATATATATGTATATTTGAATAAAATAGGACATGGTTTTCAAGATCCCCAACCAAAAACAAATATACAGTATCTATATTGGAATGGTTGCCTATGACATGCAGAGAGAATGGCTGTAGTGAATGTTAACAAAAGAAACAAAAACTATAGCAATATGTTAAGCATTCAAGTATTTAGAGAATCTTTATCTAAAGTAATAAAAACAATGCACCATGATATGAGAAATATGATTGATTAATCTGGGTGCCTCCAGGTCCAAACCACCAAAACAAAAAGAAAGAGGTATGGTCTCCATTTTCTTTGCCATTTTCTGGAATCTCTGGCTTTCACAAATTTTCATAGAATTGGTGAAGAAACAGCTTCCCATTTGGACAGAGAGGTATAGGGAAAGATTTTGTGGTGCCATCATCCATTTCAACTGTGAAGTAATTGGGTTCAATTTGATTTTCTAATTACTGTTCAGTCCTCTATGAAGCTCATTTTCCCCAACTATTTACCTGAAATCTCTCCCCCACCCCTAATTTTGGCCTCAACAATTGTATGAAGAATGATTATTTTCTGTGGGCACAAAATGCTTTGTAATTAGTGTAGGAAAAAACTGAATCTGTTAAAAGGAGTCTGAGTGCCAGGACATGCTGGTAAGAGCAGCCGCAATGCACTTCACAAGCATAATAGCCAACTGCTTACATTACAGTAAGCGGTACTAAGTTTTCTTTATATTAGAAGGATTTGGCATTAACAAATCATTAAGCAGGCACATGTGTTAATTTTTGCAGAGAATCAGAAATCATCTCTGGAAATCTGCCCCAGAATGTAACTTTTTTACTTTAACCTTGGTTAAATTAGAAATCAGGAAACTCAAGTATTTTTCACTGTTCAAAATGTACTAGCTATGCACATTTGAAAAATATTTCCACATTTCTGATTTTGTTTCATTTAAATATGAATTTCATAATGCTCTGATTGCCTAAAGGATGGAATTTTAGCATATGATTGCTTGATCTTTGAATTGAACTGAATGAAATGAAAGATTTTAAAGTGTATATTCAATTCCTTTCTTTTGGAGATGGGTTAATATTATACAATTACAGACTTATCATGAAACACAGCTTAACTGCCACAGAAGAGAGTTTTATAAAATCACCATTTCCAACTTTATTAGTAGTTTGGAAATGAGATTGAACATCAGCAACACCTAGAGCCTTGGGAAGATCTCACAGGGTCATAGTGTCAGACCTGGGACCAGAAAGGAAGCCTTTTAACTCCTTCAGATGAGCTCTTACTCCTAAGATCGACTCTATGACTATGTCCTTGGTTGACCAGGCTGTCTGATCTCAGAAGCTCAAAAATGAATGAGCTGCATATGAAAATTCCAACACTAGAAAAGTTAATTATTTAGTGGAATAGAGTATTGTTTATATAAGGAGCTATTAAAATGCACATCATTATCATGGGCACATTTTCTTGATAGGCACTAGTGGAATTAGTTTATCAGTTTAACAAACGTATATCTTGGGTCTTAAAGATTTTCAGGCAGACACCTGTCTGTGATGGGCACCATGGCTTTAGCAGAGCTAGTTTGGAACATTTGGAGGATGGGGAGGGCCTGAGAAGATGGGTCACCTGGTCATGAGAGTTGTCTAAAGGGAAGGATAGAAATAATAGCAGATACAGAGACAGGAGAACGTCAAGGAAAAGAAGAGTCTCTCAAATTTTCACTTTTGCCAATAGCCAGGAAGGCATTTGACTTTTTCTTGCCTCAGGTGTACTTGCATAAAGTCAGTTCAATAATAAACAATAATCTTGTGCAATAAGAACTAATCTCCAACAAATGTTGACACCTATAGAGAAAAAAACACTCTTGGAGTTCAGGAGACATTTTCAAAAGGAGACATGAATACTCATTTTCCTTACAGTGTTTGCTTCCACTGACCACAAACTCCAGAATATGAAATCATTAAAAAGACCCTGAAAGCCATCTCACATTCTAAACTTACACAGAAACAGTTTTCTTGACCATACTCATGTACAATGTTTATAAAGTTGTAGAATATTCTTCAATATTTCTTACTTATCTGCAAAATTTTCAAGTTTTTATTATGCTTTTAAGGCTTAAGATTCATTAGTATTTTCAAACAAATAAAATGCTAGAACTCATGATATTTTATGTATTTGTGATATGATCATCATAGCATAGACTTTAAATTTCAATATCAGTCTTACATGTCCATAATTCATGTACAGTAAACAAAGATACTGCTACCTCATTTTTGGTACAATAGACAAAATGCCGTGAATTTCACAGACATTGTTCACTGAAAGAGCACATGAAGCTATATGCATAGTTTTCCATACAATTTTTTGACCAAAATTAAAGCATAAGTAACTAATAATTTGTTAATTAATAAGCATAAATAATCAATGTTCAAATGAAGTGAGGATTTAAAAACACACAAATCTCACAGTAAGTTAAAAATCCATGCCATGCTAAAATTTAATTCAACATAGTCTAATTGGATTTAAGTGTAATGAAATCTATCTGGTACTAAAGGAACATCAATTCATTGTTTGAATTTTTTTCCAGAGTCAAGTCTTCTGAGTATGTACAAACTGAACTGGAAATTTTTTCTAGGACCTCAGAATTGTTCCTTAAAACATAGCTGTAAACTTTAAATAGGGCCACTGGGAGACTTTGTACAAATTAAAGCAAACATACACATTGCTCAAGTGAACTCATTCAGTCACCAAGATGCATGACTTGGCAAAAACAACAAGGGCTGGAGTTTAGTTATCACACATCCTTCTGCCTGGACACTCCTGCGGAGGGAAAACTGGTATCATCATAAGCCCTGCCTTAAAATATTTACTAGAATGAAAGAGTAAAAAGCCTTTAATTTGCTACCTGATCTTCTCAATCAGCCAAGAAACCTGTAATCAAGCAATTCCTCTGCACATAAGGCTTTTTCTAGGATGTTTTTCATTTTTCTATCCATAATTTGTGCATATTTTTTGTTTAAATTACAGACTAACAATGGAGAGTGACTGGAAAAAATCATTCACGCATAACCCTGGGTTATCTCTTCTGTGCAACTATGAAATGAGCCTATTTTAAATAAAATACTTTCATGCCATTTACTTGATTCATTAAACCCCTTTATCCTACTGGATTAGTAACTTCATTCAGGTAACATTTACTGATATTATTGTATAATATTATTTATAAATTTAGCCTGCTTAGAGGCCTCTCTGCTTTTTCTAAATCTATATAAGGGAAGGTTGGTTTTAAACACACACACAAAAACCAAAACTTTTTTTTTTAAGTGATTTTAAAAGATTACCAATGAATACCGCTTCATCATTAGGTGCATTAACCAAAAGAGACACAAATATATAATATGGTTTCACGTGTAACAACCTGAGTCTCCATTCTTTCTTGATGCTTCTTTTCCATAGGAGATTAAAACCATCAACTTGAAAGTTCTTGCTTCTGACTCGGCAGCAGAGACCTGGTAGCAACTTATTATAAATAATATGCCGAGTAACTAAAAATGCTGGTTTACATTAAGAAAAAAATTCGTGGCTCGGTGCCTATAGCTCAACTGGCTAGGGCGCCAGCCACGTACACCTAAGGTGGCGGGTTCGAATCCCCAGCCCGGACCCACCAAACAACAATGATGGCTGCAACCAAAAAATAGCCGGGCGTTGTGGCGGGTTCCTGTGGTCCCAGCTACTTGGGAGGCGGAGGCAAGAGACTCGCTTGAGCCCAGGAGTTGGAGGTTGCTGTGAGCTGTAATGCCACAGCACTCTACCCAGGGGGACAGCTTGAAGCTCCGTCTCAAAAAAAAAAAAAAAAGAAAGAAAAAGAAAAAAATTCGTTCAGTCTTTTAAAAATTATTCTCCCATTGTCAAAAAGTTGACAGTAAAGTTTCCTGCATATTGTGAAAGTGTAACTAAAAGTCCTCATTTGTATTTCTGAAAATAATGTATTCAGTTACTACTCAGACAAATGGACAGAAACTCTGTTTTCTGTGTGCTGTTTGAGCTGGATTCTGTCAAAATAATCAAATAAAGGATATTTCTGAATAGTATGCAATTATACTAAGCACACTCAGCCACCTGGCTTTTGTTCTGATGCTCTGGGAGATCTGTGGAGTAAAAGGTTAGCAAATAATTCATTTCCAGAAAGTACTAAATGGCATACAGGTTTTCTTTTCTCTTGTCCAACAAACACTTTTGCACAAATACATGGCAGTCTAATAAGAGGAAATTGCAGCCCTGCCACACACATAAACTTATATGATAGAAATTTCCACCAAACCATGCATGCTCTTCTCTGAAATAAACAATAATTTATTTTTTTAACAAAGCCTTTCTTACAGTGATGCGCAACTCCAGCATTTTCTCCATACCTCAGCTGGAGCAATGGTCTAAATGAAATAAAGTATATGATTTGAACAGATATTTAGAAAGAATACAAGAGGCCAGAAATTGATTGAATGTGAAGATACATATTTGAAATAGTACTCATTGATGTTTTTTAATTATTCACAGTATGGCATAGGATAACATGGAATATCACAGCATCGATATACTCACATTGCTAGAAACTTGGGCACACTATCCATTAGTAGCTCATATTTTTAAATAGAACCACCGTTCAAGGAAAATCTTAGGAGTAGATTTGACATGGAGCGGGGAGAACAGAGGATAATGGAAAGAAGCTGAAGACAACCCTAATGTTCTTGAACACAACTTTAATGAAATAATGGATGGTAGTACTTCTGAGAATAGGAGCCACTGGAAGAGAAAAAGGTCCAGACTTTATCTGAGTATTCAATGATAAAGAATTATATTTATTTTTATACATATACGGAATGAATACTTGCAAGTCTATTTAACACATTAATTAATGAATGAAGGGTTGGTATGATGCTATAACTAACTAGGAGCAACCAATCAGGACTGCTCAAAGGCACTTGCTTAGTAGAAGCACAGCATGCACCTTCCACACAGGAGAAAGAAAATCAATTGTACTTGATGAAGCAAAATTCATTTGCATGTTTAGGAACAAGAATAATTTGCATTGCCATTGGAATTTGGAGCTAGACTCTTTATTACATATGCCATCTTCTTGAGATTACTGACCAAATAAGTGATAACTGAGTTCTACTATGTACAATGATCATCTATGTCAAAGCAAATAAAATTAACAATTAATTTAATTCACACAGGAATTTTGGACTACTCTCAAAATCCTAGTGAAATAATATTTTAAAATATTTTATTTTTACTGGTTCTTATTTTTACTGTAAAGATATACTTCTGTTATTAAACAATATTGAAGTACTAATTTATAGACAATGTTTAGAATGCTGGGCTATTTTTACTATTTTTATTAAATCATAACTTTGTACGTTGATGCATTTATGGGGTTCAGTGTACTACTTTGATATACAATGTGAAATGCTTACATTGAACTAAGTAATATCCATCACAATTATACTCATTTCTTAATAGTTTTGAAATGTACCATTACATCATACACATTAGGTGAGGTTCCCCCAAACACCCTCTTTCCTCCCATTTTCCCCTTCCCCTCCCCTCTCTCTCCTATTCCCATCTACTTCCTGGACTATGATTATGTTTTGCCATTCATATGGATGTGTAGGTGATATATTATATATTGATTTCATAGTAGTATTGAGTACATTGGATACATTTTTTCCATTCTTGAGATACTTTACTAAGAAGAATATGCTCCATCTCCATCCAGGTAAACATAAAAGATGTGAAGTCTCCATCCTTTTTATGGTTGCATAGTATTCCATGGTGTACATATACCACTATTTGTTAATCCATTCATGGGTCGATGGGCACTTGGGCTGTTTCCATGTCTTTGCTGCAATAAACATTCTGGTGCAAATGTCTTTGTTGTAAAATAATTTTTGATCATCTGGTAGAGGAATTGCAGGAGCAAATGGTAGGTCTACTTTTAGTTCCTTGAGTGTTCTCCAAACTTCTATCCAAAAAGGTCATATTAGCTTGCATTCCCACCAGCAGTGTAGAAGCATCCACGACCAACATCTGTGGTTTTGGGATTTTGTGATGTGGGCTAATCTTACTGGAGTTTGATGATATCTCAAAGTGATTTTGATTTGCATTTCTCTGATGATCAA
>CAUYTI010154012.1:0-17697 GCA_963575145.1 Galago senegalensis
GACGGCTGCAACCAAAAAATAGCCAGGCGTTGTGGCGGGTGCCTGTGGTCCCAGCTACTTGGGAGGCTGAGGCAGGAGACTCGCTTGAGCCCAGGAGTTAGAGGTTGCTGTGAGCTGAGTTGCCAAGGCACTCTATCCAGGGGGACAGCTTGAGGCTCCTGTCTCCAAAAAAAAAAAAAAAAAAAATTTAGTTCTTTGTATTATTTCTATGTCGTTAGTGCTTAGTGAGGCATTATACTCATACTTTCTTTTAGTTAGCTAGATATGGTTTCTTTGAGGTCTTTGAAGTGAATAAAATAGCTGATTTAAAGTTCTTACCTAATAAATGTAATGTCTGAGCTCTCTCAGAGATAGTTTTTATTAAATGCCTTTGTATTTCTTTACTATGTATAAGCCATACTTTCTTGTTTTTTTCCCCTTCTTGTGTCATAATTATTTTTTAGTTTTTGATAACACAATGTTTCAATAATCTAATATGGTAACTCTGAAAACCATATTCTGTTCCCTTCCCAGAGTTTGTTGTTGCTGTTTGCTACTGTTTCTTATATATTTTTTGTGACTTTCCTGAACTAATTCTGTGATGTCTGTATTTGTTATATGTGGTCACTAAAGTCTCTGTCCAGGTAGCTTAGTGCTCAGCTAATAATTAGATAGAGATTTCCTTCCTTAAATGCCTGGAATCAGTAGGTCTCCCATTCCCTGCCAAGGGATTCTGTGTGCATGTTGGAGGCCACATTTAACATTCAGCCCTTCAGTTGGCAATTCTGCTTTCATCTTTGCTTCCTGCTTTCTCAGAGCCCTGAAGTCATCCATAGGGGAGAGATTAGGGCCTCTCATCTCTTTCCTGATCCCACCCATATCCTATATATGTGCATAGCCTTCTAGATTTCCAGAAACATCTTGGGACTTGTTAAACTACTATGGACATCTTATTCCTCAGTTCTTCCTTTTAAGCTTTTTGATTAGCCTACTGTTCATCCCAACTGTTATCCAGTGCCTCAGGTAGCCACAGTGTTACAACAATTGCATCTAATTGTTTTTGACAAATGCCCAAGGAAAAAGGTTTTTTATGGAGAATGACCTCTGAGTCCTGTCAAATGAAGACAATCTTGTAAGTGGAGTCTTCTTAGATTTCAGAGTATATGATTTCTTTGCAACATCAGCTATCTGATGAATTCAGGAAATTTATGATTTTGTAGTTCATATGGTTTTTTACTGTTCCTAGTGTGGTAGCAACAACGTTCATTTCAACTTTGTACATTCCAGGCACATGTGGAACTCCTACTTTTTTTTTTTAATTAGCAAAAATTGGGGGATTTTTAGGACACCAAGAGACTTAGATAATCAAAAGCTTATTCCCTCGTTCCTTTATTCTCTTCTAAAACAATATAAAAATAATTTAAATCTGAGTTATTATTTTTTGACCTATCTTTTCTGGAATAACCGCGTTTGGGAATAGATGTAGTGAGTTTTGCCTATTACCAAGTGACAGTTAAAAAAAAAAGAGGTGTTCTGACTCTTTATTACCACTCTTGTGGCAGAAATGGTTGGGAGGGATCAAGCCATAATTTCTATGATTTCATTGAAGACTGGTTCTATGGGTAGAGCTCTCTGTTTTCTTTTTCAGTAGAAATACTAAATAGTAAGAAACCATAACATATTCTATTTGTTGCAATATTTTATATTTGTTCTCTAGGAAAGATATATACACACACACACACACACACACACACACACACACACACACACGGTGTCCATAAAGTTCGTGTAAAATTTAAAATAGTTGTCTATTTTTAATTACATGTTAGGGTGATTGACTTCAGAATAGTTAATTTCATTTTTTCCCCAAGAAGAATGCCCTAACCTAATCATCTATAGTGCAATGAGCATAATGCACTTTGGTCTTATAGAGAGGAATTGACTAAGAATTTCCAGAATATTTAGGGTATTTGGGCGTTGAAGTGGGCAGTACACGTAGAGTTATTACAAGAAGGGACTTGTGCCCAAGTACTATCTGTGGACTGAGAATATATTATGCATTATAGTAGTTCTGGTGGTAACGTCTCCATCTGCTTCCTAAAATGTTCTTCACCCATTGCCCTTGTTAGTGATGAATTTAGAAAGAATCTGACTCATTTCTTGGCAGCTGGTATATGAAGAAAAGTCTGTCCAGGGACTTTTTAGGAGAGGTTTATTGTTTCCAAGGAGACAAAGAAGAAACAGCCCTTTTCTTGTTCAGGACATTGTTATGCCTGGCTGTGATGTGGACTTGCTAAGGCACTACATTCACCAGGGCATCACCACAGTGAGGAGATGGAGATTGAAAACATCCATGCTCATCTGCACTGCTCATCACACAGTGACATCACGCAGGGCCTGCATTAATAGCCGAGGAACTTCCTTACCTCTGGGTTCCTTATATGTGAGATAATAAACTTTCTTATCACATATACCAATTTGAGTTGGTATTTTCAGTTACAAAGTTGAAAGCATCCTCACTGGTACAAAATAATAAGTAACAGTATTCCCTAAATATCTGTGGGTGCTGTTTTGAATAAAGACAAATGCATTTTAAATGATGCTGGAGTCAAAGTTAAAGTAGGCCCCTGGCATTGTCTGATTTCCCAGTCAATTGATTACACTACAAGTTATATCATGTGGAACCCTGAAAAATATTTTAACCTTAAGGAGAAGTATTCACATTACAAAGGTTGACAGTGATTTGCTTATATATAAGGGCTAGAACATCCTTTCTATGAATACCACATAGATTCCCAAGACTTAAAAGTACCATGAAGTTGGGCAGCACCTGTGGCTCAAAGGAGTAGGGCGCCAGCCCCATATACCAGAGGTGGTGGGTTCAAACCTGGCCCGGCCAAAAACTGCAAAAAAAAAAAAAAAAAAAAAGTACCATGAAGAGATTAAGTATTTTCAGAAGATGTTTAATTAGTATTGAGACTAACTCTAGTAAAAATGGGCATAATTCTAATATTAACATCATAAAATCTTAGTGCTCAAAGGGGCCTTATACTATATCACTAGTTTGTGTCAGTTGCTTTGCAAAATGAGACAGTTGAGATCCAAATAAACTAAATAACTTTCTGATGGTAATAGGAGAATCAGTTTTCACTATGGCATTCTATAAAATTGTTTAAAATGATTTTCCATCCCAAGTCATGAAGATCTTGAAGAATTACCAAAACTGTATAGACCAACTCTGTGCCATTAAAATCCTGTGCACGTTTTAGCAATCCTCAGTAAAATGTGGTAGTGATGATAAATTTAAATAGAATAAACCTGGGTGATTTTTATCATCCTCTCATTTCTCTTGCAAGTAAAAGGGTAGGCTCGGCTGTCTTATATACTTACAGAATACCTGGCAGCATAGTTAGAATGGCAAAATCAAATATGCTTCATAAGATATTTTTTTTGCCATGTACCTTACGTTTATTGGGTTGTATTCACTCACCAATGTTAGATGAAACAGATACAGCAGGAAGAGGACCTGAAATGAAGTGTTAGGATTTAAAAGAAAATGTTATCATTTGCAGTTATTTCAAATCCTCCACCTCTTTGGCCTGAAGCTAGCATACTTAATTAAATTTTTAAATGGTATAAAAAATTATAGAGATAAAAGAAGCAATCATTCCCTCTATATACAACAAACAAGAGTGAACACTGAGTTCAATGTTAAGTATTTATTGATATAATAATCCCTTGAAACTTGCAAGAGTATCCTAAATAAAATTCAAGGAAATGATTAATAATGTATCACTGTAACTTAAGTTGTAACACTTTAATAGGTAATCTTTCAAGGAAGCAAACCAACTAAGTTTGAAACCTGGAAAAACAGACACAGCCATTGCTTAGAGGATATATCCAAGTTGACAGCAGCCACATCGACTGACCACATATGAACTCCACACTGATGTGCAAGGCTCCCTGTTTTCTTAGTGATAAACTGGTGGGTAGAAAGTCATGTTCTTGCTATGTAAAAAATACAAAAGAGGCCTTTTCCTTTAAAGGGCTAAAAATGCAGCAAGCATGTGCCCTTGGGGATTCTATTTTTGGTTGGCCTAGGTAAACTCAGGCATCTAAGAAAGGATTGGAAGAATCAAGTTGTTTGTGTAAACCTCAACTTAACCAGCAAATGAATGGCCAAGGACAGACGTGAGGGTTTTCACTGATGCTCATAGAAATGGAGTTGGGGTGGGGTGAGAAGGAATTTCTATTAGCTCTAAGATCTAATAAATTAATTGTCAAAGGGGATTTTGTCACAAAAACTGGGAAGTGTTTCTGAAATGGAAATTTAATTTCATCAAATCTCATGAGATAGAAAAACTCCACAGCAGTGATCTACTGGTACTTGCAGGAATTTCTTACGGACCATCAGAGTGCCAAGGTTTTTAAAATCTGTGAACGCATCTCACAACACCCACAAGCTCCTTTCTAGTGTATATGAAAAGTGTGAGAATAAATGTAAGGGGGCACTGGCAATTTTGCAAAATCAGCATCGTGTTAAACCTCATGGGAAGGAGGCCTTACATGTAGCCACAGATTTCCTTCCTCCATAGGAATAACAGAGACTGTTCTGCTACTGGAAGATCAATATGCAGCTAGAGAAAAGAGAACCCAAGTCTGAAATGCTAATGCTGCCTGGGCAAGACTGGCTGGAAGAACTTGGCATCAACAGAGCTTCAAGGTCAACCTGAAATTTAATGCCTACAGTGACCACTTTGGCTGGTCCCCTCTATAAAATGGAGAGGCTAACTTTTCCCATTCCTTCCCCTAGGGCGGATCTGACCCCTTTCATTGTAATTGCCTCAGGACCTGTCCATACTTAGATGACCATACCTCTTCCTTGTTTTCTTAAAGTCCTTGGTGAAGTGGACTGGGTTTTATCATCTCACTGTATTTCCACTCCAAACACAGTACATGTAATATTCCATAAAACATCCTCTTTTCTGAGCTTCCAGTTAGGATTCCCGGCTACTGCCCCTACCTCCATGGATGTCTGTGGAGTAGTTCATACCCACACCAGGTTTCTTCTCTCTCCTCTTTCCCCTCCCCTTGGCCGGTGTTCGTATTGGTACCTGCAGGGCCTACTCTCTGTTGGTCTCACTTCTGGGCTCATTCATTGCAAGTGGAATGAGAGGTCTGCACAGTGGCTCACACCTGTAATCCTAGCATTCTGGGAGGCCCAAGCAGGTGGATGGCGTGAGCTCAGGAGTTCAAGACCATATTGAGCAAGAGCGAGACCTCATTTCTACCAAAAATAGAAAAGCTAGCCAGGCATCATGGTGAGAGCCTGCTGTCCCAGCTACTTGGGAGGCTGAGGCAAGAGGATCCCTTGAACCCAAGAGTTTGAAGTTGCTGTGAGCTGTGACACCACGACACTCTAGTTAGGGACTCTGTCTCAAAAAAAAAAAATGTGGAATGAGAGAAAGGAGGGGAAAAAATAGGAAAGAAGTATGAGGGAAAAAATAGTAAAATAAAGAAAGAAATCATGAAGGCTACAAAGAGGAAAATGGGGAAGGGGGAAGAGGAGAGGAGGAATGTGGCTAAGAGGGTAAGAAGAATATTTCAGGTTGGATTTCCCCAAACCAGGAGGGGTAGATTGAATCTAGGGCCCTCTAAACAAGAGCTAGGGCACTTGCCCTTCTCATCCAACTTCTCTTTCCTTAACTGCGGTCAGTCTGTGTGTGATGAGAGAAAAGACTGATGGATGCGTTTCCACCTTCTCAAAACGTCCCGCAGATAACATCGGCTGCTGGTTTGTTTTCCACTGGGAAGTATTCCTCTGCCTAACCGTTGGCAAAAATAAAAGGTATCATCAGTCTCCGTATTCCTAACCTCATAATTCTTGAGATGAGGCTCTAAAACGAAGATCTGAGCGTGAGGTTCTTCTGTTTTTCCCTGTCCTGGGAAACGATTCCCTATTCAGCCTTAGGTAAGTAACAGGACAAGCTCTTGCTTGCTTTTCTGGTCCTGGAGTTTTAATAATCTTGTAACTTATTGTATGTTTTCTTTTTGGGGCTCTGTTGCCAGCTTACTTTAAGTTTGGTGCTCAAATCTCTTTGATGACATGTCATAACTGTAACCTCAAGACATTTTCAGGTAAAGGCAAGCTGCAGGTCTTCCTTGATTTTATTTGTGGGAGGTACATTCTAGCCTACAGGGAAAGCTGTAAGAAATATTTCATCATTGTAAGGGGCTTGGTAAAAGCATGCTGGCCTCTGGTAGTTTTGGAGAGTGCTTAGGTCTATGAAAAGAGCATTTTCCAGAGAAATTATTTTTTCCAACACTTGTTTTAAAAAGAGGCTTAGAAGACTTCTGCAATTTTTGTTCCTTTTTTCCAGAGAGAGCACTGCTATTCCTAAGGCAGCTGTCCTCACATGCTATCAACCCTCTCCCCTCCTGGTATCCTGGGAGAGGTTTTCCTACTGGAATGGGGAGTTTTACTGAAGTGTAAATGGGGAAGCTTTTGTGAACTACCTCTCTCAGCACAGGAGGCAGCTGGTGAAGACCAACACAGGAGGTCCCTTCTGCTGAAACCCAGGGCTCAGAGACTGGAGGCATATTCTTTTCCCCCCCCAATCTTTAAAGGAAAAAAATAAACGGTACAAGTACTCATAGGAACAAATTATTTACCTGTGCAGATTCTATTAAGAGCTTTCTCTAGGCCTCTAATATAAGCGAATATTGAAAGCACAACACAATTTGTTTGCCTCAGGCAAGTTGCCCAAAAGGAAATTTGGCAATAGCACAGATTAGGGCTTAGAACAACCACAAACAGCAAAGAATTGTCCTAAGAAATTGGAGTTTAGGCAGGGCGTGGAGGCTCACGTCTATAATCCTAACATTCTGGGAGGCTGAGGTGGGAAAATTGCTTGAGGTCATGAGTTCAAGACCAGTCTGAGCAAGAGCAAGACCCTATCTCTACTAAAAATAGAAAAATTAGCTGGGTGATGTGGAATGTTCCTGTAGTCCCAGCTGCTTGGGAAGCTAAGGCAGGAGAATCCTTGAGCCCCAAAGTTTGGGGTTGCAGTGAGCTATGGTGATGCCACTGCACACTAACCCAGACAACAAGAGTCAGATTCTGTTTTTTTTTTAAATTTGGAGGATGGTGCCTGTGGCTCAGTGGGTAGGGCGCTGGCCCCACATACGGAGGGTGGCAGGTTCGAACCTGGCCCCGGCCAAACTAGAACAAAAAACAGCTGGGCATTGTGGTGGCCGCCTGTAGTCCCAGCTACTCAGGAGGCTGAGGCAAGATAATCACCTAAGCCCGGGAGTTGGAGGTTGCTGTGAGCTGTGAGACCACAGCACTCTAGAGACTCTGTCTCTAAAAACAAAAAAAGAATTTGGAGTTCAAATGCAAGAATAATTTCCATATGTGAACAACACACTCATTTTTCATAAAGTAAATGACACCCACCACATAGCAAATGGAAGAGCACATAGCTCACTGTTAGATGGGCTGTGATGTTCCACAGTCTTACTAACCGCATGGATAATCTCTGTATTTCACTACCAATGTGTATTTATTTCACTACCAATGTGTATTTGTGCAGCTCTATTTACCTAAATATGTCTGAGCCTTTTGCCTTTAGAAAGCAACTAGTGCATTTATCAGAGAACGGATGTGACATGGTCTCAGACTGGGGAGCCTGTTTATATCTCAAAGACCTTCTCAGCTACATCTGAACCCATAGGTCATAATGTACCGCAATGCAAAAGTGTTTTCAGAAAGGAAGCATAATTCTATATGCTTGCTGTTTTTAAACAAGACTTGTGATCTGGTGGATGAAAATCTTTAAATAACAAAGATGTATGATAAAGCAAGAAAATGTAGTTCGGGCTCCTTTAGAGCTCCTGTGGGCTTCATGAAGAGGAGTACGGCAGAGGAAAAAACCTGAGTTAATGAACAGGAAGACTTTGCCTTTTTTTTTTTTTATTGTTTGGGATTCATTGAGGGTGCAAAGATTACCTTTTGTTTTGTAGTAACTCCAACTCAGGTAACACACTGCTTTGTCGCAGCTCTCAGAGGCACTGTTTTATCGACTAGGTAATCGTCATCATGACTGTAGATATACAAATAGATCATAAAGTGCTGAACAATATAATTTCCCATAATCTTCTATATAATTTCCCATATCTTGTTGTTTTAATATTTCCATGAAGAAAATGTTTATTAAGCCCGGGGTAACCATCCCTCTTAATCCTTCCCAATGCTTTAATTTAGTAAAGTTAGTATTCTTTTTTTTTTTTTTTTTTTTTGAGACAGAGCCTCAAGCTGTCCCCATGGGTAGAGTGCCATGGCATCACGCTCACAGCAACCTCCAACTCCTGGGCTCAAGCGAGTCTCCTGCCTCAGCCTCCCAAGTAGCTGGGACCACAGGTGCCCGCCACAACGCCCGGCTATTTTTTTGGTTGCAGCCGTCATTGTTGTTTGGCGGCCCGGGCTGGGGATTCGAACCCGCCACCTTAGGTGTATGTGGCTGGCGCCTTAGCTGCTTGAGCCACAGGCGCCGAGCCTAAAGTTAGTATTCTAATGAGATTGTGCTAGGGGTAATTTCAGTGTTGTCTGGTTTGAAATATTGGCAAACCCATCTCATGACAACTTCAAGCTGCCTTTACGCTTATTCTGGACTTTGGTTTTCATTAGTTCTATTTATGGATTGTGCTAATGTGACAAGGGTTTTGGTTGTTTTAAAACATACGTGAGTGTGTCTCTTTCTCCAACTTGTAACCAGCACCCCCTGTATATTGTCCTATTCATAGTGACTAAAGAGTGGGTTTATCTCTTCTTATCCAGGGCTCACAGCTACATACCCAGCAAAGTTCACTCTGAGGTCAAAGCTCCACAGCCTTTGGAGCTTTCCCTTCAGTCTTGAGTATTTAGTGGAAGCCACCACTAACTGCTCCTCCTGCGTGAACTAGGGCAGGTGAGAGCAGTTGTCTTCCATCATTATGAGAAGCAGATGCAGAGGGAGCTCAGAAGAAATTTGCGGCCCAGACCTTCTCCAGGTGGAGGATGGTCAATATTCACCTACTAAGACATTGTAGACCTTTCCAGGTGACTGTGTCAGAGCAGAACTTACACATCCTGTCCTGAGTCTCGTGCTGATTCAGACTCAACTCAGCAATCCGCAGTGTGGGGGCTAAGGATAGAATGGCCCGTGGCAGGCAGGTCTGCCTGGGGCCTTGTGATAGAATCTTTCACTAGAATGTTGACACATCTTCTAACTGCCAAGGACAAGTGGAAGACAGCCTATTCTTGAAATTATAGGCCTGGGAAGCAGATGCTTTGCCCAAGAATTGGCCTTAAATCCTGATCTTGATGTTACTTAAGTCACTGGCTAATAGCATAAAAAGAAATTTGCATTCTCTTCAAGAAATAGCTGTAGTTATAAGGAAGACAGAAGCAATCGATAACGTGGAATCATTATAGAAATGGTATGAAGCTAAGAAGCCAAACACTAACAAATTAAAAATAAATTAAAAACTCATTGGACCTGGCTCGGCGCCTATAGCTCAACTGGCTAAGGCGCCAGCCATGTACACCTAAGGTGGTGGGTTCAAATCCCTAGCCCGGACCTGCCAAACAACAATGATGGCTGCAACCAAAAAATAGCTGGGTATTGTGGCGGGCGCCTGTGGTCCCAACTACTTGGGAGGCGGAGGCTAGAGACTCGCTTGAGCCCAGGAGTTGGAGGTTGCTGTGAGCTGTAATGCCATGGCACTCTACCCAGGGGGACAGCTTGAGGCTCTGTCTCAAAAAAAACCTCATTGGACCATAATGGTAGATACATAATGTACATTTGTCAAAACTCAAACAATGTACAACCCAAAGAGTGGACCCTGGCGTAAACTATGGACTCAAGTTAATAATAATATATCCATACTAGCTCACCAACTGCAACAAACTGGTGCAAGATGCTAATGGTAGGGGACACCGTGTCTGGGTGAGTGGGGAAGTGAAGGGGTACCCGGGAACTCTTTGGACTTTCTGCTAAATTTTTCTGTAGACATTAAAGCACTCTAAATTAAATAAATAAATAAATGCCAGGCCTGTAATCTTAACACTCGGGGAGGCCACGAGGTGGATTGGCCACGAGGTGGATTGGCTTGAGCTCAGGAGTTTGAGACCAGCCTGAGCAAGAGCAAGACCCTGTCTCTACTAACAAACAAACAAACAACAACAACAACAACAACAAAAAAAAATAGAAGAGCTAGCCAGGTGGTGGCAGGTGCCTGTAGTCCTAGCTACTCAAAGAGGCTGAGAAAAGAGGATTGCTTGAGCTCAGGTGTTTGAGGTTGCTATGAGCTATGATGCCACAGAACTCTAGTCTGTGGCAATACAATGAGACTCTGTCTCAAAAAAAGAAATAAATAAAATTTTAAAAGTCTGTTAATAAAGAAAGAAAAAGCATTCAATAAATATATATAATGCACCTAACATGTATTATGTAGACGAGCTTTTTACTCTCTCAAAACTTCTGATTTCAAAAAAGGAATAAATCTTGAGACTTTTAAAATTGCTTTTTTATATACAAGAAGGTCTGAAAATCATAACTACACAGCGTAATGAATGATTACAAAGTGAACATACCCGCATAACCACCACCTAGGACAAGAATAAAACATTATCACACCACAGAAACCCAACTTTTCATAAACTTTCAACACAATTAGTTTTCTTTGGTTTTGGTTTTTGGTTTTTTAAGACAGGGTCCTACTCTGTTGTCTGGGCTAGAGTGTAGTATAGCTCACAGTAACTTTAAACTCCTGGACTCAAGCCATCCTCCTGCCTCAGCCTCCCAAGCAGCAGGAACTACAAGTGCATGCCACCATGGCCTGCTGATCTTTATTTTTTGTAAAGATGAGGTTTCACTATGTTGCCCAGGCTGGTCTCCAACTCCTGGTCTGAAGTGATCCTCTAGCCTCTGCCTCCCAAAGTGCTGGGATTACAGGTGTGAACCACTGTGCCCGGCCAACTTTGCCTGTTTTTGAAACTAATAAAACAGAACCACATGGTATATAATTTCTGTATCTAACTTCTTTTGCTCCCTGTTATATTTATGAGATTCATCCATGTGGTTGTATGTATTTTATTTCTGTAAAGTTTTTAATTGTATGAATCAATTATATTTTATTATCTATTATATGTTGATGGTATTTGAGTTGTTCCAGACTTTGACAATAAAAGATGATAAAAGCTGATGCTACAAGTATTCTTTTATATGTGTTTTGTTGAACATATTCATAAAATTCCCTCTGGATGTATGCATACCTGGGGGTGCGTTGGCTGTATTAACAGGGTGTACATCCATTTAACTTCAATAAGTAATGCCAGATTTTCCACAATAGTCAGACCAATTTACATTGCTACCTGTAGTAAGTAAGTTCCGGTTGCTCTACATCCACACGAACACGTGCTAAGGTCAGACTTTTTCATTTTTGCCATTTTTAGGAATTTGCAGTTCTATTTCATTGTGGTTTTAACTTGAATTTCTCTGATTACTAATGAGATATATATATGTGTGTGTATATATAATGAGGTGTATATATATACATATATATGTACATGTACATATATATATTTTTGAGACAGAGTATTACTCTGGTGCCCTTACTAGAGTGCTGCAGCATTATAGCTCACAGCAACCTCAAGTTCTTGGGCTCAAGCAATCCTCTTGCCCTGGTCTTTTCTATTTTTATTACAGATGGGGTCTTGCTCTTGATCAGGCTAGTCTTGAACTCCTGAGCTCCAGCAATCCACCTGCCTTGGCCTCCCAGAGTGTGGGGATTGCAGGCGTGGAGGTTTCTATATTTTTATCAATTTATCAACCATTTGTATATTCTCTTTTGTGATGTGCCTGTTCAAGTCTTCTTGAACATGTTAAAATTGGGGTTGTCTTTTCTGACTCATTTCCTTTATTAGCTATATATGTGGTAAATAGCTTCTTCCAGTCTGTGGCACTAATTTTGACTTTCTTACATGTTTTCAACACTGTACCTGGATAATTTTTCTGTTTTTAGTAGAGATGGGGTCTTGCTCAGGCTGGTCTCAAATTCCTGAGCTCAAGCAATCCTATTGCCTCAGCCTCCCAGAGACCTAGTGTTACAGGTGTGAGCCACCTTGCCTGGCTAAAAGTTCCTTTTACTTACTAATTTGCTTTTTTAAAAAACATAAATGAACATAGAACTTTATCAATTCTTCTTATTAACCATCCATTTGGATGGTCATATAATTTTTAAATTTTTTCTTCTGTTAATATGTTAATGTGTTGATTATCAAATACTAAACTAGCCTTGAACTCCTGTAATAATAAGCCCAGGTTGGTTCTTCTTTTTATACATTTTGAGATTTGGCTAGTTTATTTGTTTAGAATTAAAAAATGTTAAGATTCTAATTCCTTATGTTAGCAGTTGTTAAAGTACAGAAAAAGATCTTGTGGACCTAAGGATTTATTTGTGATATATTTAGCAATATCAGGGCTCACATAGGTACAATAAGAAAGAAGAGTTTTCCAGGAAATTTTTCACAAAAGCCTTCTAAATATTCCTTGTTTGAAACTAAAGCTAAACATTAAGATTTTCTTATAAATGCAACTGTGGTCTGGGTGCAGAAGCCTTAGGAAGATGGATTGCTAGTCCTGGTTTTTATTGGCATGTCACATTCTCTTCACAGCAATAAGGCCAATAACTGAGACAAGCAACTAATAAAAGTACAAATTAATTTTATATGCTGCTCCCTGATTGTGAAGCATCACTTGCAAAAATGAAACTTCACTCAAACTGAAGTGTTCCTCCAGGCCCTCAGTGGGGTGAGACTCAATATTTATGCCATGTTTTCTGAGCCTTTCCATTTGTGTCTGAATAATAAGATTCCTAAATCCCTTTCCTTCCACACCTCTGAATAAACACAGAAGACTTCACAGTACCCCGAGACCAGGGCTGCTCGAGGCTGCTCAGCAGCTCACAGCGCTGCAGTCCTCAGAAATCAGTCATGCTCCACTCGTCAACACACAGAAATGTTCTAGACTCACCTACTTATCAAGAGCAAGCAATAGACAAGTTACCCTGAGGCACAGAGAATTTGTGAGAGGAAGATGACTCAAGGTTTAATCATCTGTGTTTTCCAAACCTTGGTCAGTCATCAGCTATGAACAGCTCGGGACGTCCTTTCTCAAGGACGACTTGTGTGGAGCCCACAGCTGGAACAGGGCGTGTTTCTCTCCATTTCCTGTTTCTTCTGACTCTCAGTCTTTGGGATATCCTCAGAGACGGTAACTCCAGGGGCTACGATGTACTCCTGTATTTGTAGTGTGTGTCACAAAAAATCCAAGTGTGCAGTAACCAAAACTGTGTTCTTTTTAAAAATCTACACTTGGCTCAGCACCTGTGGCTCAAGTGGCTAAGGTGCCAGTCACATACACCTAAGGTGGCGGGCTCGAATCCAGCCCGGGCCCACCAAACAACAATGATGGCTACAACCGAAAAAAAAAAAATAGCCAGGCGTTATGGCGGGGCCTGTGGTCTCAGCAACTTGGGAGGCAGAGGCAGGAGACTCGCTTGAGCCCAGTAGTTGGAGGTTGCTGTGAGCTATGCCATGGCACTCTACCCAGGGGGACAGCTTGAGGCTCTGTCTCAAAAAAAAAAAAAATCTACACTTGCAGGACATGGTGGCTTCTAGTAGTTTGGGAGGATCACTTGAGTCCAGGAGTTCAAGACCAGCCTGAGCAAGAGCTTGACCCTAACTCTATTAAAAAATATAAAAATTAGCTGAGTGTGGTGCCAAGTGCCTGTAGTCCCAGCTACTCAGGAGGCTGAGGCAGGAGGGTTGCTAGAGCCCTGGAGTTTCAGGTTTCAGTGAGCTATAATGATGCCACTGAGCTCTAGCTCCCAGTGAGAGCAAGCCCTGTCTCAAAAAATATCAACCAACCAATCAATCAATTCATCAATCTACTTTTGCAAAGAGGTGCTCCTCTAAAGCAAGAGGTGAGGAGAGGGCCAGTTGGGCTCTCCGTGGATGTTGCAGTCTTCAGGGTGTCTTAAAACCAAGGGCACCAAAGCTTCTGACAATGGGATGCCGGCAACAGCAGACCTTGTACTTATGCAGATGGTCAAGCCGAGGGGGTGTCATCATGCTTTTTGCAGAGGGGCCATATTTAATTTTGTCATATGAACTAGGAGCAATGATACAAGCAAGAAAAGTGACCAAAGTACCTATGTGTGAATCCTTCACTAACCGCTCTATCCACAATCTTTTATTAATATACAACAAATATTTGTTGAAAGGCAAACATGGAAAATAAATCCTCTTACTGATCTTTCCTTTTACTATCTATTTGCGACCTATTCATTCTGTTATCTGCTATCATCCACTAATAGAGGCTAAAGTTTTAAGAAAAGTATATGGGAATAAAAATAAAATGAGGAGCATTGTATTTCTTATCTTAATTTTTTTCTTTAAATTTAGGAAAAAGCACCTTGATTGAGTTCACCTGTGAAACACCTTCGACGAGCTCATAGAATACCCTTGTTCCAGTGGAGCACAATTTAAGAAAATGTAGCTAAATGAAAGAGATGAGGAAACTTTTTTCATCAAGCAGCTCTCTCTTGTACTGTCCCCCCATCCACCTCCCTCCATGCCCTGCTTGAAGGTAAACACCACCACCAGCAGGACCACAGTCTTCACCACCACTATGGTGGGGTCACTGTGTGCCAACTTACATGTTACTATCTGCAGTATCACATTTAATAGATAGGTATTATCACCGTATTATACATGTGAGATTATCATTAATAGAGTTTATGAGGGCAGAGTTGAGATTTAAACCCAGGTATGTCTGACCACAATGCTCATTCTTCTAACTCCTACCCTGTGATTCCCTGTCTATGACCCAACAAGAGGAAAATACCAAGCCATGGTGTTTCGTATACCTGCCAATCAGCCCTTAGACAGGTGTTTGCCAACTGCTCAATCATAAATCTGTAACTATACAGAGTATTACCCAAGGGAGAGCTGTGCCATGGATTCAGGTTTATGTACTTGTAGAATACCTTTTACACAGTTTTACCAATTAAAAAACTCTGGGCCAGGTGTGGTGGCTCATGCCTGTAATCCTAGCACTCTGGGAAGCTGAGGTGGGTGGATTGCTTGAGCTCAAGAGTTGGAGACCAGCCTGAGTAAGAGTGAGGTCCCATCTCTAAAAACAGCCAGGTGTTGTGGGTGGGTGGGTGGGGTCCCTGTATTCCCAGTTACTTGGGAGGGTGAAGCAAAGAGTATCTCCAGAGCCTAAGAGTTTGAGGTTGCTGTGAACTATCATGCCATGGCACCCTACCAAGGATGACAAAGTGAGACTATGCTCAAAGAAAAAAAAAGATATTGGTCAAGAAGAAAATTCTATGGAGATTGTTGTGAAGACAATAAATACAACTCCCCCCCCCCAAAAAAAAACCTTCCTTGATTCAACCTTCACTAAACTCCCTTAGCACTTTCCCTGTACCCTTAGCACTTTATCTTCTGGTTGAACCCCCCAAATCTGCTTAGCCTCTTTTTTGGCAGGGGGCGGGGGGGGGGTCAGGCTGGGGATACAGAGACCAAAGAGACTGTCCCTGTTCTCCAAAAGCTCATGATAAAATATGTATTATGATACCTACAGAGTGTTGTGGAATAGGAAAGAAATCTAACTCTAGCTAGATGGTTCAGGGGAAGAAGAGAATAAAAGGAGAGCATGGGACACTGGGAAGGCTGGGGATCTTGACCCTTGATCCTAGTCTTGGTGTGGGAGTAGCATTCCTGGATGGAGGAGAAGAAGGGTGTGTGTGTGTATGCATACACTCGCCTGTGTTTTCTAGGCAGAAGGAACTAGCAAGAAGATAAGACGGAGAGAACCTTGGCCTATTCAGGGAATTGCGAGTACATAATTCAGGGAAACTGGTGTGCAGGGTCAGTGCTGGGGCAAATGGCACAGGATGAAGCTGGAGAGGTATGTATGAGAGATTTGGTGAGAAGTCTGGATTTATTCTGAAGAGGATTGGGAGTCATTGGAAGATTTTAAGATCTTTAATAAGGTCATTCTGACAGCAGTGTAGAGAATGGATGGGCGTGAGAACTGGGATGACATCTGTCACCCCATGGATTCCTGGGGTTGATTTGGCTGATCTGGCTGGCTAGACAGATGTCTCCTTCCTCCTTCAGTGCTCCATGTGTGTCCCTCCCCAAGCTGCACATTCAATGAGGAAGATCTTCCCTGATAGAGGAGGACTGTTCCTTGGTCAAGGGTTTACAAGTAGCTGTGCCCACCAGCTAGAACCTCCAAATAGGCTCTCAAGGAAAAGTGGAGGACAAGTGTAGGAGTCAGGAGCCCAGTCAAGAGTCCACTGTAGGCAGGCAGGCCAGACCTGAGCCACAGCAGCAGTGCTGTTGAAGAGGAGGAGCTTACTGCAACACAGCGTACTGCAACCTTAAAATCCCGGGCCCAAGTGATCCTCCTGCCTCATTCTCCCAAGGAGCTGACGCCACAGATGCGTGTTGCCATACTCATTTAAATTTTAAATTTTTGTAGAGATGGTATCTTGCTTATGTTTCCCAGGCTGGTGTCTAAATCCTGGCCTGGGTCTCCCCAAGTGTTTTTATTGCAGGTGTGAGCCAACATGCCTGAATCGTATGATGAATCTGTTTAATTCTTAGAGGTGATACCATCCTGTTTTCAGTGGCTATGCCATATTTCCTTCCAACCAGCAATGCAAAAGATAAAAACAGAATTTTTCCTGGGATGTTTACAATTGCCTCTCCCCAAACTCATTCTTTATTCACCATGCTATTTAATTCATTAGCCTTGTTCCTTGTAATCACTGTATTTGTCTTTTTGTCATCCATTTTTACTTAAAGGAAAATTCAGCACATAGGCTTCAATCTGTCATTTGAAGGGCACAGTGACAGTTCTGCTTGATGTGAGTATCCCCCGTCTTTCTCTGTATTAGACTGCTACATGGTCACTTTCTCTGTGTATCTTGTTTGGGACACCCACCTTTTGAATTACTGATCAAATAATTAATCCATTAATTCTGAAGTTCACCCATTCAAAACATCTATTGAGCATTCTCTCTATGCACCAAATGTCTTTTGTTTTTGAGATGAAGTCTTGCTATGTCATCGCCCACCTCAGTCTCGTGAGTAGCTGGGACTACAGGCACTCGCCACCATGCCTGGTTGCATCAATGTTAATAAAGACAAGGGCACAAGTTACTGGAGACAGTAAAAGCAAGCAGAGTAACTGGGAGTAAGCCCTGCAATGGCAATTGGTGGTTGATGGGAGTTAGCCTGAAGCTCTGGGCTTGAGGGAGTGAGACTTGGATGACATGAGAGGGCTGTGAGGAGGAAAGAGAGGTCAGTGAAGTATGCCAATTTTCCCCTGGGGCTGGCTCTGATTGAATCTATATAATAAATACCAGTGTCCAATTTGTATGCTCCTAAAAAATATATTGACATTTCCAGCTATAGCAACAAGCATATCTTCCATTTCTATAGTATTTCTATAGATAATTTTTTTTTCTTTTTTGAGACAGAGCCTCAAGCTGAGCCCCTGGGTAGAGTGCCCTGGCTTCACTGCTCACAGCAACCTCCAACTCCTGGGCTCAAGCGAGTCTCCTGCCTCAGCCTCCCAAGTAGCTGGGACCACAGGC
>CAUYTI010154015.1:0-10277 GCA_963575145.1 Galago senegalensis
AGTCGGCTGCTAAACAGGACAGGCAACAGCAGCAAAAACACCCAGCAGCCCAACGGATAAATGTCTTAGGCAGGCCGCATGCAGCCCTCAGGCCGTAGTTTGAGGATGCCTATTCTTTTTTTTTTTTTTTTCCTTTGAGACAGAGCCTCAAGCTGTCACCCTGGGTAGAGTGCTGTAGCATCACAGCTCACAGCAACCTCCAACTCCTGGGCTCAAGCGAGTCTCCTGCCTCCGCCTCCCAAGTAACTGGGACCACAGGCACCCACCACAACACCTGGCTATTTTTTGGTCGCAGCCATCATTGCTGTTTGGTGGGCCCGGGCTGGATTCGAACCCACCACCCTAGGTGTATGTGGCTGGAGCCCTAGCCACTCGAGCCACAGGCGCTGAGCCAGGATGCCTGTTCTTAGGGGTGGCTCCAGGCCATGGTCCCCAAACCTGGCTCAGAATAGACTTCTTTAAATTATTTCAGAGTTTAAATTTTTCTTCCACAAACTAAGGATACACATAGCAACCTGGGTGAATCTCAAATTAGACTCAGTGAAAATCACCAAACTGAAAAATTACAAATGATTTCACTTATATGTTACAGAAATAAAAGTACAGAAAGCATGCAGATCAGAGACTCCCAAGAACCATGATGAGACCCTGGCCAGGGAAGAGCATGGGGACTATGGGAAGAAGCAGATGCCTGCAGTGGGGCTGTGTTCTGTGGGCACCAGCTGCTGGTGGCAAGTCCCAGCTCTCCAAGTGGCCACTGGAGTCATGTGCAGATGCAAGGAGCTGAGACCTACTTCTCACACCAGCACATAAACCCATCATCATTTCAAAATAAGTTTAACTAAGAAAAGACTAAGAAATCACTAGAACTATCTTAGACAAAAGGAAGCAGGTGGCTGCAGCCCCAAGCAAAAGCAAGAAGGACCAGCAGGGAACGGGATGGTACACACAGCCCCCAGCAAAAAGTGAGAGGATGTCTTGGCCAGACGGCAGCAGTGCCAATAATGCAGAAAGGGTGAATGCAGGTGTGTGTCCTCACCTCTTCATCCAGCCGCACATGCTGCTGCTCCCGTGTACATGGAAGGCAGAAATTCAAAGAAAGTTAAAGCTTAAAAACACAGCAGAGGGCTCCTCGGGCCTGGTGGGTAGCAGCTGGCTTACCAGGCTGTCCTGGGGTCCCTGGGGCTGCGGCCTGGCCGCCTGGCGGAGCTCCTCCTCCAGCCTCTGAATCTCCTGCTGGAACTCCTCACGCTCGTGCTCCCTCTCGGCAGCCTGCTCCTGGGAAGAGAGATAGCATGTCAGGGCACCCTGCAGGGGAGTGTGTGGCAGGAGGCACCTGCCCGCCAAGGACATGGGCTCCACACATCCCCCTCATCACTGTCACTTGCAAGATGGAGCTTACAAAAAAGAGAAACAGCCCCTCAGACAGAATGCAGAAGCTGTGAAACGCTGACAGCTCTCTCAGCCCATGGACAGAAGACAAGACGCAGCAAGAAAAGATGGCCACGAGCACAGGGCACAGTCTAGTCTCCCATGGGGCAGATGGCAGCACAGACACCTCCCAGGACACAAAGCCACAGCCCAACTGCAGGGAACTCCCAGGGCTGTGAGACGGTAAGAAAGAGCATGTGTCCAGGCATGGTGAGGGTGTCCCCCAGAATCCTCCCCCATAAAAAGTAGGTGGCAGCCAAGATGCAGCTGGAGGAACAGAGATAGAGGAGCATCAGACTTTCATCACCAGCGTCATGTCCTAGAAGCTTAATGACCTGGAAAAAAGCTTAAACTATAATAATGACTTTAAGCAAAGCAAGTAAAATTCATTATTCAAAATTCTCACATCCATGAAATGCCGCTGGCTACGTAAATGCTTGTCCAGAGAAGCCATCTGCTGCTTCAGTGCGGCAACCTCCTCAGCCCGCTGGGTACAGTCTTGGTGCTGCGAGAGCTGCTCTTCCAGCTCAGACTCTAGCAGCTGCACCTGGGCACGCAGGGCCGCGTGGTCCTTCTCGGCCTGCCTCCTCATCTCTGACTGCTCCTTGCTCAGACATTCCACTTCCTTCTGCAATGCTAGTGATATAAAGAATACAGACATGACCGGCTAAGGCGCCAGCCACGTACACCTAAGGTGGCGGGTTCAAATCCCCAGCCTGCACCCGCCAAACAACAATGACGGCTGCAACCAAAAAATAGCCGGGCGTTGTGGCGGGCGCCTGTGGTCCCAGCTACTTGGGAGGCGGAGGCAAGAGACTCGCTTGAGCCCAAGAGTTGGAGGTTGCTATGAGCTGTGATGCCATGGCACTCTACCTAGGGGGACAGCTTGAGGCTCTGTCTCAAAAAAAAAAAAAAAACAAAAAAACTTTTAGCTATAATACCATTTATGTCATTCTGTAAATTGTCACATACCTGTTTAGCTCTGCAAACAAGAGTATGAGCAAGGTAATCACATGCTATATAGATATTTTTCTTTCAGGTTTCCTTTTCAATGACAGATACAAATTATTTAATGAAACGATTCTTTTATTGGGGAGGGGGGACAGAGTCTCACTACGTCGCCCTCGGTAGAGTGTCATGGCCTCAGAGCTCAAAGCAACCTTAAACTCCTGGGCTTAAGCAATTCTCTTGCCTCAGCCTCCCAGCAGCTGGGACTACAGGCGCCCGCCACAACATGCAGCTTTTTTTTTTGTTGTAGTTGGCCCCAGCTGGATTCCAACACACCAGCCTTGGTATATGTGGCTGGCGCCGAGCCAATGAAATAATTCTTAATGATTTTAATCAGAGTTAATTCCCTCTAGATTTTAGAACTGGTCATGATGCATGTCTTTAATAGTCTGAATTTAGGTTAGAAAACTTGTTCCTAGTAGTAAGAGGGAACTTTTGAAGTAGGTACCTTAAAACCCAAAAAACAGCAAAAAGGTAACTCTAAGTAAATCAGCTAAGTAAAATCAACTTCTCAGAGTCAGCTTCAATGGAAAATAGCCCCAGTTTCACTAAGGTCATGAAGCTGAGGTGGCTGTGCTCTTTTTGAAATAGCCAACTGCTTACCTTATCTTGAAAGAAAGTAAAGAATCAGGCCTTGTTCCTTAACTTCATAGCCCAACATACCAGAGAAAAAAGATAAAGGATCTAATAGACCTTTCTAAATCCACACTACATAAACTGACCAGTCTTTAGGTTGCCTTTTTATGTACTGAAACTATCTTCAAAGATTGTGCATCCCTCTCTCACTCTTTTTGAGACAGGGTTGCACTCTGTCTCAGGGCTAGAATGCAATGGCAACACAGCTCACTGAAAACTCAAACTGCTAGACATAAGCAATTCTCCTGCTTCAGCCTCCCGAGTAGCTACGACTATAGGCATGCACCTCCACACCCAACTAAATTTTCTATTTTTATTAGAGACAGGGTCTCCCTCTGGCTCAGGGTGGTCTCCAACTCCAGGGCTCAAAGGATTCTTCTCCCTCAGCCTTCAAGAATGCTAAGATTATAGGTATAAGTTACTTAGTGTACTTGGCATTATTTTCTTTCTTTCTTTTTTTGTAGAGATAGAGTCTCACATTATCACTCTCAGTAGAGTGCTGTGGCATCACACTTCACAGCAACCTCCAATATCTGGGCTTAAGCGATTCTCTTGCCTCAGCCTCCCAAGTAGCTAGGACTATAGGCACCTACCAGAATGCCCGGCTATTTTTTTTTTTTTTTGTTTGCAGTTTGGCCGGGGCCAGGTTTAAGCCCGCCACCCTCGGTATATGGGGCCAGTGCCCTATCCACTGAGCCACAGGCGCCGCCCTATTTTCTATTTCTTAATAAACATGTTTGTATAACTACTTCTGATCTTTCTTCTTTCTAACATATGCATTTAAAGATATAAATGTCCACTACAAGTAGATTTACTACATATTTTTCATTTCATTACAATTCAATTCGAAAGATTTTCTACTTCAGTTGTAATTTCTCCTTTAACTCATGCATTATTTATCAATGTATTTCAAAAACACATGGATTACCCAGGGGTTTGCATGTGTACAGAAACAAGGTTGGTATCTACAACCCAGGTTGTTATATAATTATATAATCATGGCTCACTATCACCTTTAACTCCCTGGGTCAAGAAATCCTCTCACCTCAGCCTACTGAGTAGCAAGGATCCCAAGTAAATGCCACCACACTTCATTAATTTTCTTGTTTTTTTGGGGGGGGGAGGGGGGAAAGAACAGTTTCTCTATATTGCCCAGGCTGGCACTGAACTCCTGGGCTCAATCAATTCTCCCATCTCAGCCTCCTGAACTGCTGGGATTATAGGTGAGCTGCTGTCCCTGGCTGGGATTGTCTGCTTTTTTGATACAAACTTCTACCTAACTGCACTATTAGGACAAAATACTCAGGAGGGGGTAATAAGCCACTCAAATTTGATGTAATGTGGCTTATCATATAAATATCCTGCAGAGATAGGTTGTGCTTATCAGATGATTTGATTGTTGCCTCCCTATAGAAGATCTTTTCTCATTTTAAATTTATTAATTTCTGGCCAGTTACAATACCTCATGCCTATGATCCTAGCACTCTGGGAGGCTGAGGCAGGAGGACTACTTGAGCTTGGGAGTTCAAGACCAGCCTGATCAAGAGTGAGATTTCATCTCTACTAAAAATAGAAAATGAGGGCGGCGCCTGTGGCTCAAAGGAATAAGGCGCTGGCCACATATGGACCCTGGCCAAAAACTGCGAAAAAAAAAAATAGAAAAATGAGCTGGTAATTGTAGTGGAAGCCTGTAGTCCCAGCTACTCAGGAAGCTGAGGCTGCTGTGAGTTAGGGTGATACCAATGCACTATAGCCTAGGCAACAGAGACTCTGTCTCAAAGATAAACAAATAAAAATAAATTTATTAATTTCTATTTTCCACTTCAATTCAGTCCTTTGAAAGAATGGTTAGCATAAGTCAGTTTCCACAGGTCTGATGAACTCTGGTGAACAATGCAATCAACTTTCAGAATAGGAAAACTGAAGATCAGAAATCAAACTAGGAAAATTATTCAAGCTAGCATCTTGCTGTCAGGTCCTATTTAAATAACCAGTAAATTGTATTCTTTCCAAAAGAATGGTAATGTCTTCTAATTTTCAGAACACAAGAGATACAGTAAATATTAACAAGTTTAATACATAAAGTATGTCTACTCTTTTTTTTTTTTTTTTTTTTGAGACAGAGTCTCAAGCTATCCCTCTGGGTAGAGTGCCGTATCATCACAGCTCACAGCAATCTCCAACTCCTGGGCTCAAGCGAGTCTCCTGCCTCAGCCTCCCAAGTAGCTGGGACCACAGGTGCCCGCCACAACACCAGGTTTTTTAGTTGCAGCCGTCATTGTTGTTTTGGCAGGCCTAGGCTGGATTCGAACCACCACCTTAGGTATATGCGGCTGGCGCCTTAGCCACTTTGAGCCACAGGCACTGAACCTTTTTTTTTGCAGTTTTTGGCCAGGGTTTGAATCCATCACCTCTGGTAGATGGGGCCAGCGCCCTACTCCTTTAGCCACAGGTGCCACCCAAAGTATGTCTACTCTTAACAACTGGATGGCTACCAAATATAAAGTCTAAGGGTCAGAAAGTTGGACAGCACAAAATTAGCTTGCTTAGCCCAATTAAACAAAAAGGAAAGTAGAGGAAGTATAATTCTTCATTTAAAAATATAGATATAGGCTCAGCACCTGTGGCTCAAGTGGCTAAGGCGCCAGCCACATACACCTAACGTGGTGGGTTCAAATCCAGCCCGGCCCCGCCAAACAACGATGTCTGCAACCAAAAAATGGCCAGGCATTGTGGTGGGTGCCTGTGGTCCTAGGTACTTGAGAGATGGGAGGGAGACTCACTTGAGCCCAGGAGTTGGAGGTTGTTGTGAGCTGTGATGCCACAGCACTCTACCCAGGGGGACAGCTTGAGGCTCTGTCTCCAAAAAAAAAAAAAAAAAGGAAAAAAAATAGATATATTTAAGTGACCAGTCAATTTACTACTTGAGTCTCTCTTTTTTTTAAGAGACAAAATCTCCCTTTATCGCCCTTGGTAGAGTGCCATGGCATCACAGCTCACTGCAACCTCCAACTCCTGGCTCAGGCGATTCTCTTGCCTCAGCCTCCTAAGGAGCTGGGACCAAAGGCACTGTCACAACGCCTGGCTATCTTTTGTTGCGGTTTGGCCAGGGCCAGGTTTGAACTCACCACCCTCAGTATATGGGGCCAGCACCCTACCCACTAAGCCACAGGCACCACCCTTAATACTTGAGTCTCTTTTAAAAAATTGGTAAAAATGGCTCGGTGCCTAAAGCTCAATGGCTAGGGTGCCAGACACATACACTGGAGATGGCAGGTTGGAACCCAGCCAGGGTCTACCAAACAACAGCAACTACAACTACAACAATAATAACAAAATAGCTGGGCATTGTAAAGGGTGCCTGTAGTCCCAGCTCCATGGGGGGCTCAGACAAAAGAATCACTTAAGCCCAAGTTTGAGGTTGCTATGAGCTGTGACACCATGGTACTCTACTGAGGGCGACATAGTAAGACTTTGTCTCAAAAAAAAAAAAAAAAAAAAAAACTGGTAAAATACCAGATGCAGTAGTTAACAACTATAATTCCAGTACTTTGGAAGGCCAAGGCAGGAAGATAACTTGAGGTCAAGAGTTTGAGGTTACAGTGAGCTATGATGATGCCTCTATATTTCAGCTTGGGCCACAGAGCAAGACACTGTTCTTCTCAAAAGAAAAAAAAAGACTCATAAAAATTAAAAGTTGGTAAAATCTGTATGATGTGATATATGAGTTTATCAGTTCACAACTAAAAATTAACTTACCATCCTCTTGTGAGGAAGAATATGGATAAATATGGTGAGAAGCTTTTGATTTATCATCAGTAAATGTCCCCTGAAAAGCAAATGAACAAATAACATTAAAGCAAAGCACAGAGCAAACAGACTAATATGCTAAGATGCCAGATACAAATTCCATAAGACTTATAAAAGCACTGTTTTATTTATATTATGAAACTATGATATGGTTATTACTTTTCATAGAGTAAAATAATAGTGATTAACAAGAAAAACAAAAAAAAATCTCTACTCAGTTTATACTGCTATACAGAAAAATAATTTACATAGCTCTCATGTAGCTCTCGGCTAATTTTCTATGTATCTCTCTCTGAGTATACTTAACAGTAACAAGAGTACCTCTAGACAGGGCAGCACCTGTGGCTCAGTAAGTCAGGCGCCAGCCCCATATACCGAGGGTGGTGGGTTCAAACCTGACCCCAGCCAAACTGCAACAAAAAAATAGCCAGGTGTTGTCGCCAGCACCTGTAGTCCCAGCTACTCGGGAGGCTGAGGCAACAGAATCGCCTAAGCCCAACAGCTGGAGGTTGCTGTAAGCTGTGATGCCACAGCACTCTACCAAGGGTGACAGGGTGAGACTCTGTCTCTTAAAAAAAAAGGGTGATGGCAGCTATGGCTCAATGGGCACTGGCCCCATATGCTGGAGGTGGTGGGTTCAAACCCAACCCAGGCAAAAACTGCAAAAAAAAAAGAGTACCTCTAAATAATTCTTAAAATAACTCCAAAATAACCAAATTAGCACTCAATTTTCTTCCAGAACTTTTCTTCTGCACTTCCAACTTGGCTAACCATTCAGAACAACAGGCTAAACTTTTAGTCTATGTTGGCTTTTGACACGCCTTCTCATTAAGCATAACTATTTCTACCTGCTGTAAGCTATAAGCCATTACAGAATTATTAATCGGTCTAATTCAATATTCTTGCATTTTAGGGGATATGGAGGCAAGAAGTAGAGACAGGAACGGATACTCAGTGGAACAGTCAGACCAACAGTAAGAATGTACACAACATATATTAAGTTCACCACATTCTATGGGCACAGTCAGTGGCACCATAAAACAATTATTAATACAACAGTAACATGAAAGATCACTCATGATCACAGATAACCATAACCGATACAATAATAATTTTAAAAAATCCAAACTATTAAGAGAATTATGAAACCTCAACACAAAAGGCACAAAATGAGCACATGCAGTTGGGAAAATGTTGCCACTACACTCACAAACCTTCAGTTTTGGGGGGATTTTTTTGATAATATGGTATCTAGGAAGGGCAGTAAAACAAAAGTATGCCAGTATTCACTGATTATTACATTCAGAAAAATGTAATGTGCCAAGTGACAAAAATTCTAGAATTCAAAAATTTAAAGCTGAATAAAAATGGATTAGCAACCTCACAAAGATAAGGAGTATGCCACCATACCCTGCTAATTTTTCCATTTTTTGCAGAGATGGGGGTCTTGCTCTGTTGCCCAAATTGGTCTCAAACTCATGGCTGCAAGCAATCCTCCTGCCTCAGCATCCCAAAGTGCTAGGATTACAGGCAGGAGCTCAACCAAGCTCAACCAAGCTCAACCAAGCACATTTATTTTTCTTTTTTTTTTTCCAAGCACATTTCTTAATAGTCTTTTGAACAAATTGTAAAGGGATACCAATATCTAATGACTGAGAAAACAAAACAGCAGTGTCAGACTTCGACTTCTAGTCTAGAGTCCATCAAACCAGCTGCATTTGAACCTCACCTCTCTAATTTATGACCTGCATAAGAAACAAGTCACTTTATGCTTCAGTGACTTCTAAGAAATGGACTGATAATAAAAAAATTATACCTCTGGCTCGGCGCCTGTGGCTCAAGCTGCTAAGGCACCAGCCACATACACCTAAGGTGGTGGGTTCGAATCCCCAGCCCGGGCCCGCCAAACAACAATGATGGCTGCAGCCAAAAAATGGCCAGGCGTTGTGGAGGGCACCTGTAGTCCCAGCTACTTGGGAGGCTGAGGCAGGAGACTTGCTTGAGCCCAGGAGTTGGAGGTTGCTGTGAGCGTGATGCCATGGCACTCTACCCAGGGGGGATAGCTTGAGGCTCCGTCTCAAAAAAAAAAAAAAAAAAATTATACCTCTACCATAGTATTTTTGTAGAACTGAGTTAAGAGATACAATGAACTAAGAATAGTGACAGAAACACCGTTAAGTGCTCAATCCATGTGAGTTGGCAGAAACACCAATAAACAGGTACAAGGGAAAACCAAGGAAGAAAAGAAGTTAAGTGATATGTTGTTTAAAGTTATAATACTTATAAAAAGAGAATAGACTCCAGACTACTTAATCTAACAACATAATTAAATTACTTCTTACTTTGGCAGGGCTATCATATAGAAGTAAAAGACTAGTAAATCTAAAGTTGTAAAGAGTTTTAGTGGCTCGGCACCTGTAGCTCAGCGGTTAGGTCACCAGCCACATACACCAAGGCAAGCAGGCTCGAACCCGGCTTGGGCCTGCTAAATAACAATGACAACTGCAACCAAAAATAACAACAAAGAAAAACAGCTGGGCATTGTGGCGGGCCCCTGTAGTCCCAGCTACTTGGGAAGCTGAGGTAAGAGAACCTCTTAAGCCCAAGAGTTTGTTGTGAGCTGTGACACCACAGTGCTCTACTGAGAGTGAAATAGTGAGACACTGTCTCAAAAAAAAAAAAAAAAAAAAGTTTTAGAAACATTCACTTTCAGAATGAGCAAATTATTTTACTAAATACTAGAACATAATTAAACTGGCAATCTCTTTTCCTGCAGGAAAAAAGGTATTTCATGAGACTAAGCCACAGGCGCCACCCAAGAAAATTTTCTTTTAATGCAGATGTATGGTTCTTTTATGCAGATATATGGTTCTGGTTAACATTTATTAAAGGCTTAATTTTATACATTGCTGAAGTGATCATGTGTATTACCTGATGTCGTTTGACGATATCTTTCAATTTGCTAGCCAATTTCAGATCAATGTCTGGAATGAGGTAGATGTTGGGTCTGATCAGACAATTGTTCTAAGGGAAAAAAACAGACTTGGAAATTATCTTCATTATTTATCTTCATAAATAATGTCACAATTTATATGTCTTGAGCCGGGAAGGACGAGTTGAGGTTGGCAACCCATCAAGGACAGTAAGTACCATGGCTTCCAGTGCTTTGGCCAAACCTCAGATGCGTGGCCTCTTGGCCAGGCGCCTGCGGATTCATATTGTTGGAGCATTTGTTGTCTCCCTGGGGGTTGCAGTTTTCTATAAGTTTGCTGTGGCTGAACCAAGAAAGAAGGCATATGCAGATTTCTACAGAAATTATGATTCTATGAAAGATTTTGAGGAGATGAGGAAGGCTGGTGTCTTTCAGAGTGCAAAATAATTTTGAAATACAA
>CAUYTI010154016.1:0-29797 GCA_963575145.1 Galago senegalensis
CATATATACAGCAATATATTGAAAATAAAAAAAACAGCAAAGACAATGCTTTCCTTTAAGAAAATTAAGAAGCAGATTTACTAAATGACATGAAGGCTGTGTTGACCAGTTTGATGGAAGTATTTCAGAATGCATGTGAAAGCCCCACACTGTACCCCAAAAGTGCATTAATGTACATAGTTACCATTCAATTTAAAAAAATTATTTTTAATTATTATGGCTACATAATAGCTATGTATCTCTATAGGGTACAGGTGATGTTCCGATAAGGGCATATAATGTGAATTAATCAAGTTAAGGTAATTGGGATATCCACCTCAAGCATTTAAGATTTTTTTGTGTTAGGAACATTCAAATGTCACTCTTTTAGTTATTATAAACTATTCTGTAACTTACTGTTGATTATAGTCATTTTGCTGTGCTATCAAATATTGTTCATCCTACCTAACTATATTTTTGCACCTGTTAGCCATTCACTTTATCCTCCCTTCCCATGACCCTTTCTAGTCTCTGATAGCCATCAGTCTACTCCCTGTCTCCATCAGTCTACTCCCTGTCTCCATGAGGTCAATCATTTTTAATATTTAGATCCTACATCTAAGTGAGAACATGAGAGATTTGTCTTTGTGTGCTTGGCTTATTTCACTTAGCATAAATGTTCTCCAGTTCCACCCATATTGTTTTGAACAGCAGGATTTCATCCTTTGTATGGGTATATAATATTCCATGGCGTATATGTACCACCATTTCTGTATCCATTCATCCATCGATGGATATTTAGGATGATTCTATACCTTTGTTATTGCTGCAGTAAGCATGGGAGCACAGATATCTTTTCAATATACTAATTCCCATCCTTTGTGTACAAACCCAGGAGTGGGATTTCTGGGTCATATGATAGTTCTATTTTTAGTTTTTGAGGAAACTTTACACTATTTTCCATAGTGGTTGGGCTAATTTGCATTCCTACCAATAGCGTACAAGGGTTCCCCTTCCTCCACCCTCTCCGTGTTCGTTACTGCCTGTTGTTTTTGGTCAGAGCCGTTTTAACAGGGACAAGATGATGTTTCATTGTAGTTCTGATTTGCATTTGTCTGATAACTAATGATGCTGAGCATTTTTATGTGCCTGTTGGCCATTTGTATGTCTTCTTTAGAAAAATGTCCATTTAATTTCTTTGCCCATTTTTAAATCAAGTTATTTAATTTTTTTTCTATTGAGTTGTTGGAGCTCCTCATACGTTCCAGTTTTAATTCCTTGTCAGATGAGTAGTTTGCGATGTTTTCTCCCATTCTAAGAGTTGTCTCTTCCCCTTGTTGATAGTTTCGTTTGCTGTGCAGAAGCTTTTTAGTCAAATTGATCCCATTTGACCAATTGTGCTTTGATTGCCTGTGCTTTGGGAGTATTAATCAAGAAGTCCTTGCCCAGATCAATGTCTTTAAGTGTTTCTCCACATTTTCTTTTAGGAGTTTTATAGTTTTAGGTCTTATATTTAAGTATTTCATTCATTTTGATTTGACTTTTGTATAAAGTGAGATATAAGAGTGTGCCTTCTTCCTTCTGTATATGGACATCCAGTTGTCCTAAACTATTTATTGAAGAATCGTCCTTTCCTCACTGTGTGCTGTTGGCAACTTTGTCAAAGATAAGTTCACGATAGGTGTGTGGATTTATTTCTGGGATCTCAATACTGTTTGTTCCACTGGCGTGTGTGTCTGTATTTACGCCAGTACTATGCTGCTTGTATTACTATAGCTCTGTAGTATAATTTGAAGTCAGATAATATGATTCCTACAGTTTTGTTCTTTTTACTTAGGATGGTTTAAGATATTTTGGATGCATACAAATTTTAGAATTTTTTAAAAATCCTAAAATTCTATAGACTTCATAAGTTTTCCTTTCCTGTGAAGAATGTTGTTGGGGTTTTGATGAAGACTATAGTGAGTCTATAGATTCATTTGGGTATATAGATATTTTAACAATATTGATTCTTAAAACCCATGAGCCTGGAATATTTCACCATTTTTTTGTGTGTGTGTATCCTCTTCTTTCATCAATATTTTGTAGTTTGCATTGTAGAGACCTTTCACTTCTTTGGTTAAGATTATTCCTGGTTATTTTATTTTATTTGTAGCTATCGTAAATGAGATTACTTTCTTGGTATCTTTTTCAGTTGTTTACTGTTGGCATATAGAAATGCTATTGAACTTTGTATGTTAATTTTGTATCCTGAAACTTTATTGAATTAGGTTATCCTTCCTAATAATTTTTTTGGTAGAGTCCTTGGGTGTCTATACATATAAGATCCTATCATCTAAAAACAAGGATAATTTGACTTCTTCCTTTCCAATTTGGATTCCCTTTACTTTTTTCTCTTGTCTTATTGCTCTACCTAGACCTTTCAGGACTATGTTGAATAACAGTGGTGAGAGTGGGCAATGCTTGTCTTACTCCAGATCTCAGAGGCAAAGTTTTCAGTTGTTCCCCCTTCAGTACAATACTATCTGTGGGTCTGTCATATATAGCTTTTATCATGTTAAGTTCGTTCTATATTCAGTTCTTTAAATCATTAATAAGTGTTGAATTTTATTGAATGCTTTTTCAACATCAATTGAAATGATCATAGAGTTTTAGTCCTTCATTCTGTTGATATGATGCATCACATTGATTGACTTGCATTTGTTGACTCATCATCCTTGCATCCCTGGGGTGAATCTTCCTTGATCACAACGAATAATCTTTTTGCTGAATTCAGTTTGCTACTATTTTTTCAAGCATTTTTGCATCTATGTTCATCAGAGATATTGGCCTATGAGTTTCTTCTTTTTGTTGTTGTCTCTGTCTGGGTTTGTCATCAGGGTGGTACAAGCCTTGTAGAATGAGTTTGGAGGTTTTTGTAATAGTTTTTTATTGGCATAAGTTCTTTGAATTCTTGGTGGAATTCAGCAGCGAAACCATTGGGTCCCAGGCTTTTAGTTAGTTAGTTAGTTTGTTTGTTTGAGACAGAGTCTCACTATGTTCCCTTTGGTAGAGTGCTATGGTGTCACAGCTCACAGCAACCTCAGACTTTTGGGCTTAAGAGATTCTCTTGCCTCAGCCTCCCAAGTAGCTGGGACTACAGGCAGCTGCCACAGCACCTGGCTATTTTCTGGTTGCAGTTGTCACTGTTATTTAGCAGGGCCCGGGCCGGATTCAAACTGGCCAGCCTCAGTGTATGTGGCCAGCACCCTACTCACTTGAGCTATGGGTGCTGAGCTCCCATGCTTTTTTTGGATGGAAAACTTTTTATTACTGTTTTCTATCTTGTTACTTGTTATTGGTTTATTTAGGCTTTAGACTTCTTCTTGGTTCAATCTTAGCAGGTTGTACATATCTAGGAATTTATCCATTTCTCCTAGGTTTTCCAATTTATTGAAATATAGTTGCTCACAGTAGTCTGTAATGATCCTTTGGATTACTACAGTTTCAGTTGTAATGTCTCCTTTCTCATATCTGATTTTATTTATTTAGGTCTCCTATCTTTTTTTCTTTAGTCTGCCGAAAGGTGTGTCAATTTCATTTATATTTTTAAAAAACCCACTTTTGTTTCATTAATCTTTTATGGGGTTTTTTGTTGTTGTTTCAATTTTGTTTGTTTCCACTCTAATCTTTATTATTTTTTCTACTAATTTGGGGTTTGATTTACCCTTATTTGTCTAGGTCTTTGCAATGCGTTATTAGGTTTTTTATTTGAAGCTTTTCTACTTTTTTGTTGTAAACACTTATTGCTATAAACTTACCTTTTATTACTGCTCTTTCTGTACCCTATAGGTTTTGATAGACTGTTTTCATTTTCATTTGTTTTGAGAAAAATTTTTTAATTCCCTTCTTAATCTCTTTATTGACCTACTGGTCGTTCAGGAGCCTATTATTTCATTTCCATGTGTTATATTACTATATTTTCTAATGTTCTTCTTGTTAATGATTTCTAGTTTTATCTAATTATGATCATAGAAATTATTTGACATGATTTCAATATTTTTGAATTTTTTAAGACACTTCTTTTTTTATCTATCCTTGAGGATGATCCATGAGAGGAGGAGAAGTGTATCTGCCAGTGTTGAATGAAATGTTTCATAAATATCTATTAGTTTCATTTAGTCTATCGTGCAGGTTTAAGTGCAATGTTTCTTTGTTGGTTTTCTGTCTGGATACACTCTCCAATGCTGAAAGTGTAGTGTTGAGCTCTCTAATAATTATCATATTGGCCTCTATCTCTCTCTCTTTACCTCTGATAATATTTGTTTAGTTATCTGGGTGCTCTAGTGTTGGTGCATATATATTTAGAAGTGTTATGCTCTTTTGCTGAATTTACCCCTTTATTTTTATATACTGACCTTCTTTTTCTTTCTTTGCGTTTTTGTCTTGAAATCCATTTTAACTGATAGAAGTACAGCTACCCTTGGTTTCCATTTGTGCAGAATACCACATACCTTTTCTATGTCTTTATTTTCAGTCTGCGTGTGTCTTTATAGGTGAAGTATATTTCTTGCAGGCAATACATAGTTGGGTCTTGTCTTTTTATCCGCTTAACTACTCTGTGTCTTTTGACTGGAGAGTTTTATCCATTCACATTCAATGTCATTATTGATAAGTAAAGACTTCTACTACTACATTGTTATTTGATTTCTGATTGTTTGGTGGTCTTCTTTCTTACTTCCTGCCTTCCTTTGTTAAAAGTGATTTTTTTCTAGTAGTGTGTTTTAATTTTTTTAATTAAATCATAGCTGTATACATTGATTCATTTATGGAGTACAACATACTAATTTTATATATGTGTTTTTTAATTTCTTGCTTTTTATTTTTTGTGTATCTGTTGTAGATTTTTGGATTTGAGGTTACCATGAGGCTTGCAAGAAATATTTTATAACTAATTCTTTTAAACATATGACAACTCTACTTACAAATAAACAGGAAAAGAGAAATTTAACAGAAATTTACCATTTAACTCCATTCCACCAGTCCATTTTTTAGCTTTTTGTTATTTCCGTCCATATCTTTTTATGCTATCTACCTCTCAAAATGTTGCTGTTAATATTTTTGATAGGTTTTCTTTTCGTCTTCTTACTTAAGATAGAAGTGGTCTGTACACCTCAGTTACGGCAGTATTCTGTGTTTGTGGGCTTACTGCTACCAGTGAATCATACACCTTCAGATGATGTCTTAATGTCATCTTCTTTCAGATTGAAAAACTCCTTTTAGCATTTTTTGTGGGCTGGGCCTGGAGTTGATGAAATGCCTCAGATTTTATTTGTCTGGTAAAATCTTTTTTTCTCCTTAAAAATTGAAGGATATTTTTGTAGGATATAATAGGGCTGAGGCTTTTTTTCCTTCAGCACTTTAAGTATGTCATGCCACTCTCTCCTGATCTATAAGATTTCCACTGAGAAGTCTGCTGCCAGATATATTGGAGCTCTTTTATATTTTATTATTATTATTTTTCTTTTTTCTTACTTCCTTTAAGACTTTTTCTTTATCCAGGACCTTTGAGAGCTTGCTTATTAAATGCCTTGTTTGGGTTAAATCTGCTTGGTTTTCTATGACCCTCTTATACCTGAATATTGATATCTTTCTCTAGCTTTGGAAAGTTCCCAGTTATTATTTCTTCTTTTCTCCTCTGTTATTACTTCTTTGAATAAATTTCCTACCCTAACCTCTCTGTCTATCTCCTGTTTAAGGCAAACAACTCTTAGATTTGCTCTTTCAAGGCTATTTTCTAGGTCTTATAGGCATGCATCATTCTTATTTATTTAGTTCTCTTTTTTCCTTCTGACTGTGTGTTTTCAAATAGTCTGTCTTCAAGCTCACTAATTCTTTCTTCTGCTTGGTCCATTCTGCTGTTTTGAGACATGCATTTCTTACTTTATCATTTTCATTTTATTATTTCAATCTCTTTGTTGAATTTCTTTGATGGGTTTCTGAATTCTTTCTTTGTATTGTCTTGAAGTTCACTGAGCTTCTTCAGGACAGTGAAGGAATTCTTCAGGAATTCTTTGTCTGAAAAGTCAGCAATCTCTTATCACAGCAGGACTGGTCACTGGTATCTTATTTAGTTTCTTTGGTGAGGTCATATGTTCCTGGATATTCTTGATGCTTTGAACATTTCCCTATGTCAGGGCATTGAAGAGTTAGGTATTTATTTTAATCTTTACTTGTTTACTTGTTTAAACCTGTCCTTCTTGAGAAACCCTTCACGATATTAAAAGGGAATTGAGTGTTGCGACCTCAGTCTTTGATCATTGCAGCCATATCAGTACCGTGGGTGCCCCAAACCCAGTAATGCTGTGACTCTTGCAGACTCCTAGTCATACTGCTTTGGCGGACTTGGGAAAAAATATGGGAAAATTCCCCAGATTACCAGGTAAAGTCTCTCACTCTCTTCCCTCACTCTTTGTGTTGGGCTGCTAGAGTCGGAGGAGGAATATTATAAGCACTCCCTTGTGGCCACTAGCTCCTGAAGCCAGCCCAGACTCATCCGCAGAGGTTGCCTGGCTACCTCTAATATTTATTTAAAGCCCCAGGGCACTTTATTCAGCAGGTGGTGAATCCTGCCAGGACGGGGTCCTTCCCTTCAGGACAGTATGTTTCCTTCTGGCTCCACTGAGTTCAGAAATACCATCCAGCAACCAAGGCCTAGACTCAGGGACTTCAGGGATCTGCTTAGCATTTTATTTTACTGTGGCCGAGCTGGTGCCCAAGGTGCACAACAAAGTCATCTGAACTCTTCTCTTTCCTTTCCTCAAGTAGAATAAGGCTGTCCCTGAACCATGATGCCTACCAGTGGGGAAGGGGTGACACAAGCACTGACTTGGCCATAGCTGCTGGTGTTTCACTGGGTCATATGCACCCCACGTCTCCTGGGTCTGAGTCAGCACAGCTTCAAAAATTACCCTGGACTGCAGCCTTTGTGGCCTGACTGCCTTATAATTTACTCTTGGCCCCAGGAAGCTTTTGTCAGCCGTGGTGGGGTTAGCTGAAACTCAGGTTTCATGGTGGAAGTTTTCTTTCTGGCTGAGTTGGTCGAAATGCTCCTTCTGTGGACACTGGCAGAATCCTGCACTGTGCCATGTTCCCCTGTACCAGAGTGGCCCTGAGTTTCAATACAAGCCCCACAATCACTCCACTCTCCTTCCCTGAGGCACACAGACTGTCTCTTTACTGGGTGTGCTGGTGGAGTACTGCTGGGGAATGGGGGACGGGGTGGCATAGTGATGCATGATGGTTATTATCCTTTTGGCCTCTTCAGTATCTCTTAATACAATGTTACAACCAAGTAGTGTGATCACTCAGCTGATTTTTGGTTCTTCTGAAGCTGCTGGCTTGTGTGAGTAGTTGTGAAATTTAGTGCAGAAGGATGATGGCTGGAGGCTTCTATTCAGCCATCTTCCTCCACCCTCCTCACCTGGCTCATATCTCTGAGCAGACAATTTGTAAAGACTTTCCAATGTGAAATAACTTAAAGCAATATGTTATAAGGTGTACATTGCTTCATATATCCTGGAAAAGTTCTGAAAAATCACTCTGGGATTTTTTTAAATTTACTTTCAAATTCAAAAACAGAACTTAACATTTGAAATCAAATCCAATGTCAAATTTTCATTGGATATGTCTTATAAAGACATAGAACATCATGGCTTCAGTTGAGAGTCATTGCTCTTCTCCCCATCACCTTTCCCTCTCTCCTGAGAGTAAGTCTAATCATTGAATTCAATGAATACCATATCCAAACATTTTTATGATTTTTACTTCCAAAAATAAACTTTCAGCCATTCTAGATTATGCTGTTCAACACAGTAGCCACTACCACAGGTGGCTATTGAGTACATGAAATGTGGCCAGTCTAAATTGAGGCATACACACCAGATTTTGAAGAATACAAAAAGAAATGTGTAAAATATCTCAGTAACTTTTATGTTGATTACATGTTGAAATGATAGCTTTTTAGATATGTTGAGTTTAGCAAAGCATATAAGTAAAATTAATCCCACTTTTTAAAAACTTTTTTAATGGTGATTACTAGAAAATTTTAAATTGCGTATGTGGCTTGCAGCACTGGTCTAGAGATGCTTACAATGGTGACTCTTTGGTGCAGGAAAAAAATCAGCTCCTCATTTATATTTTGTGTTAACCCAACTTTTCATTTACTTAGACTTGCCTAAAATGAGAAATGTCTACATCTGTACTCACTTTCTGTATGTCCAAACTTGTGCCTGCCAAAAGCATTCCAGAAGTCATATCTAAAATCCTTTACTCAGTTGACACAGCAGGGTTAGCTCAAGTCAAATTTCTCCTCTCACAATTGGAGAGTGGGTTTGGAAACTCTGCATTATTTTAACCAAAGGGACCTTTTCTTTCTTCCTCCCTCCCTCCCTTGCTCCCTCTCTCCTTTCTCTCCCTTCCTTCCTTCCTTCCTCCCTTCCTCTGAGACAGTCTCACTCTGTTGCCCCAGGCTCAAGTGCTCTGGCCTCACAGCTCACAGCAACCTCCAACCTGTTGGCTCAAGCAATTTCCTTGCTTTAGCCTCCCAGTAGCTGGGACTATAGGCAGCCACCAGAAAGCCTGGCTAGTTTTTCATTTTCAGTAGAGACAGGGTTGCTTTTGCTCAAGTTGGTCTCCGACTCCTGAGCTCAAGGGATCCTCCTACCTCAGCCTTCCAGAGTGCTGGAATTACAGGCCTTTTAGAACCACCATCTCCTTTTCTCAGTTTAGCATAGGGATAACAAGAGGGCTAGAAACTAGAACTCCTTCCAAACTTGAGAAAGCCACAAATTAAAAGAGTGGGTTTGGGAAGCAAGTGGATTGATTTTAGTATGATCACTTTAGTATTTGTTTGATTTAAAGCAATGTTCTTAATTTTTAGTAGTTTCCTCTCTGGAAAATATAGAAAATAATACCCAGCTCACAGGTTTGTTGAGAGGAGTAAATGAGAAAATACACAGAAGGTTGTCATTAAATGGAACTATTTTTATTTGTTAGAAAATGAGATGATTGTACTGGATGGGTTTTTGAGGTCTTCCCTATTATTAAAATATGATTTTTAGAATATTTAACCATCTCTGTAGTGGAAATTCTACGTGTGAAGACTTTAAGCTAGTCTCAAGATGTACAGGACCCCCTCATTCATAGAATTTATTTTTCTCTATAACAACACGGGCTATCATGAAGACAACTCAACCTACCATATGTGAACAAATGTTTCCAGGTCAGGCAGGGTGGTTCATGCCTATAATGCAGGCACCCTGGGAGGACAAGGTGGGAAGATTGTGAAAGGCCATGACTTCTAGACCAACTTAGACAACATAGCAAGACTCTGTTTCCACAAAAAATATAAATATTAGCCAAACAAGATGGAGCATGCCTATAGTATCAGCTACTCAGGAGGCTAAAGCAAGAGGATTGCTTGAGCCCAGGAGTTTGAGTATGGTGATGCCATTGTACTCCCCCTTGGGTAACATAACAATACCCTGTCTCAAACAGACAGACTGTATTAATGTCCCCAGAATTGTAAATACTAAGTGTGCTCATTTTTGAGGGCTCTTTAAAAAGGAATTGTGGGGTCAACCTGTTTAGAATAATTGATAAATTTATGTTAAGAAAAAAAAAATTGGCTCAGCGCCTATAGCTCAACCGGCTAGGGCGCCAGCCATGTACACCTAAGGTGGCGGGTTCGAATCCCCAGCCCAGACCCGCCAAACAACAATGACGGCTGCAACCAAAAAAAAAAAAAAAAAATAGCCAGGCATTGTGGCGGGCGCCTGTGGTCCCAGCTACTTGGGAGGCGGAGGCAGGAGACTCGCTTGAGCCCAGGAGTTGGAGGTTGCTGTGAGCTATAATGCCACTGCACTCTACCCAGGGGGACAGCTTGAGGCTCTGTCTCAAAAAAAAAAAAATTTAACAAATCTGTAATCTAACATGAATTGAGCTGTTTCTAACTAATGTCTTCTCAATACAGTACTAAAATTGAATTATTTGAGGAAATACTCTATTTTCTGGTAGATGAAATAAGAACTCTACTAAGACAATCACCTCACTTCTGAAGTGTAATTTGAGAGCTAATAATTCTTTATATCCTAGTATATATGGTGTATTCCCTTCTCAGAAGTTCACACGCATTAGCACATCGTAACTACAGTGTTCGTAGAAGCACGTCAGAAATGAAGCCTGTCCACACAATCAGTCCACTACACATTCTCTGGGAAAAAAGATTGCCTCTTCTAACACGAGAAGCTGACTGAAATTTTCACTTACTTCTGCCCTAGGTTAAATTCATGAGTGTTTTCCTGGTGGTAAGAGTGAATTTAAGATACACTACAGACATTTTTTAAAAAATAGGGAAAAATCTAAAAAGTGACTAATATGAAACCTTATATGTTGAAAACGTCTAACAAGTCTCTATCCCATGTCTTTGATAAGATAGAAAGAAGGGAAATCACACAAACTGTGATAGGCCTGGGACAATCTCCCAGCTACGAAGCATCATCATATAACTCATTGTCCATGACTCAAAGGAGCTTGTGCTCTGTTTGGGGGAGGCAGCCACAAAAAGCTATGCGTCTATGTGTTTAAGCCACCGTGCTGTGATAGAAGCACATACAGTCCAGACAACAGGGCGGGAGAGAGGAAGTATAGAACTGTCAGTTCTGCAAGACTGTCAGACAAGCACTGTTAGCTAGAACTCAGTATTTAAAAGTTGCATCATTTAATAAATAAATAAATAAAAAGTTGCATCAAGGGCAGCACCTGTGGCTCAAAGGAGTGGGGTACCGGCCCCATATGCCAGAGGTGGTGGGTTCAAACCTAGCCCCAGCCAAAAAAAAAAAAAAAAGTTGCATCAAAAATCCATTTATATATGATATGAAAATGAATACCAGCTAAAGTAGAACTCCATTATTAAATATATTACAATCACTCAGGCAAATCAGGTCCTCTCCACCTGTATACTCCACTCCACCTCAAATATGTATATACTATGATAATATTGTTAATAAAACCCAAAAGTGGAAAAGAAAAGTTGCTGACATTTAACTTAGGTTATCGTGTCTAATTTTCACAACAGACCTTTAAGGTAGCCTCCATTATACCCATTTTATGGACGAGAAAACTAAGACTGAGGACACATTCATTACGCAGAGTCCTAGAAGCCAAGGTTTGACCCTGGGTCTGCTGACTTTGAAACCTCTGTGTTTTTTTTTCATCAAAGTAATAGAGGTGATCATTTTCTACCTCCACTTCCAAAATTATATATTTTTCCATACTTTTGTCTAATTACTGTTTAGAATGGATGTTGCAAAAGTTCTTAACAACTCTGGCCTAAGTTTTTACATCTATAAGCAAGAGTCAGCCTGAATGGGCTCCAGGATTCTTAAGCCTGTCACGCTCTATAATTATCTTTCAAATTTATAACTGTAAAAAGATACTAGTTTAATCATTTTGCTAATTAATCTCATCATATAAAGATATTTAGAAGAACTGGAATTGTTAGGATTGTTTATGCAAAAGAAGAGAAAAGGCTCAAAGGGCAGAATGCAGAGAAGTGTCAAAGTGACCTTCAGATATTTTAAAGGCTGATGCCACACAGAACAGAGGTTGAACTTACTCTTTTTGGCCTCAAGGAATGGAACTAGGACCAATGAGGAGATATTCTAGGCTTCTGCTTTCTCATAAACAAAACCACCTGCCACATGAGACCCCGCAGTGACCGCTTCACCAGAATAACTGGACCAGAAACTTTTAAGATTATTGCCAATAATGTAATAATTAATTGGATTGTAGACAGGTCTTACATGTTAGCCCTGTGAAGGATATTTTAAGCACCTTAGTCACCAATGAGTAAGTGAAAAAGATAAGGAAACGGGGGTGCAAAAGGGAACATGAGACTGGAAAATTTATTATAGAAGACCCCATAGGCTTCCCATCTACTATAGACCCTGCCTCCTACCCCAGAACTTCCCAGCAGTCTCCATGTTCATCAAGCTGGGTTGGTTTGCTGAGTGCAGCCTCTGGACCACCTGGGGAACTTGGCTGTCTCTCCCCTTCTCTTTCAGATGTTCACCTCCACTATATTTGCTGTGATCGGATTCTTGGGTGCTGGATACTCCTTTGTCATCTCAGCCGTCTCAATCAACAAGGGTCCTAAATGTCTCATGGCCAACACCACGTGGGGATACCCCTTTCACGATGGGTAAGGCTACTCCCTTGCAGTGCCTGTGTGTCACCATCAGGGTGTGGGCAGGTAAATCACCCAGCAGGAGATGCTGCAAAGTGTCATGTCATCTTCCCTACATGGGTCTCAGGCTTGTCACTCCCCTGAGGCAGAGCTGGAGTTATGGAGTGTGCAGGATTGCATAGGACCTCACCTGCAAATGCTCTTCTGACAGACACCAGAGAAAACAATGGAAAAAGGACGCCTCAGTTGGCCTGAAAGGAGGAGATTTGTGGTGTCACCACTCACATGCAAATCTTCATTAAAGGCATAAAGATTTGATATTGATCAAATATCAAATCTGGTGATATTGATAAACAGAACAATGGTTTTGTTACAAATCTTATAATAGAAAACAAGAACGATTACTCACTAACTGGGCTCATGGGCTTTGATTAGCACCTTGAATTGCCTATAAATATATAATTTTTTAAGGCGCAAATTTACAGAAAATGACATTGAAAACATTCCAGTTAATGTTAATGAGCTCTTTAAAATAACATTTCATATTGTCGTGGTACTTTGTAGACCCTGAAGAACTATTTTCCCCCCATGAATTTATAATTTCCTCTCCTTAGCAACCCCAAGAGGTAGTTACTCTCTGCCAATGCAGGCTTAATACGTTTAATTTGCTCAAAGTCACACACAGCTGAAGGCAGAGGCTGGGCTCAAATCAGCTGTTCTGACTTTGAACCTTCCCCTTCCCTCCTGCACACCCTCCTGCCCTGTACCTCATCACTAGCACAATAGCCAGGAGCCACTTAAATTCATTCAAATGGAATAAAATTAAAAATTAAAATTCCTCAGTCACACTAGCCATATTTCAAGTAGTCAGTGAGCCACATGAGGGCTTGTAGCCACTGTATTAAATCATGCAGATATAGAATATTTCCATCCTCATGGACAGGTCTGTTCAACAATGACTTGGAACAGACTACCTCAATGACTGCTATTCCGCTCACTCTCTGACCCTCTGCCTAGTGCAGTGATAGGCACATCCTCGGGAATCAGAAAATATGATTGTTAGATCTTCCTGCCCAGGAAGGCTGGGTCCAGACCCCCCAAATCTGTAGAACACCAATACGGTAACTGGAATCCCCATGTACTAATTTACCATGAAATTCTAAAGAACCTCAAGAACCGCTTCAGGTTGGGGAGGGAGAGCGAACTGGTTCTGTTGTGATGTGGATCTCAGTTTGTTCAGAGGTATCTCCTGAAATATCCCCACCTCATACTTAGAGTTAAACAGTAGGAATATCCACCATCCTCACAGCACATGCAGGTCCCCAACCCCACTCAGTTCAGTGTGTCAGGCCTTCTTTGGGGTGTCTTCTTTTGTGGGCCTTCTTTCATGTGCATCTTGCTCCACTCTCTTGGCCACCTGGCAGACTTTCCATAGCCTTCACTGTCTCCTGGCACCCCGTTTCCCATCTTCTGAGACAAAAGCTCACATTCCCTTTTTATTCTCATCTCCCACTGCAAACCCCCCTCTGCCTGCAAAAGCTCATCTTGATTGAGCTTCAGTCTTGGTTTGTATTTTGCAATTAACAAAGTGCTGCCACCCACCATATTTCATTTAATTCTTGCAAAAAAGTTGTATGATTCTTAACTCTCCCTCAGATGTAAGAAAGCCAGACAGGATGAGTGACTTGCTCAAAGGAGAATAGTTTCCTAATGACTGAAGCCCGAAGTCACAGTATTTCTTGAGTCAGTATTTTTTTCGAGAACACGATTTATATGAATTCACACTACCTGCCTTTTGCCTAGATGCCCTTCCAGCAAAACTCAGGGACCTCTGTCTCCTACTCTTTTTGACTAAACTGTAGACTCTTCTTTTCCATCAGATCCCAGTATGCAGCTCTGAGCCTAACATAGACACAGTTATGTAGCAAGCAGAAAGGACCAGTCACGTGAATGAGCCCAAACGATACCAAAAACAGTCTGTCACCCTCCCATCATCACAGAAGGTCAGCAGCAGGGTGACAGCTTCTTGGCTGATTCTCCTTGTTCTTCTGCTTCCTCCTCCTCCTCCTCCTCCTTTTTCTCCCCAGAGACTAAATGCTAGGTGTTTTTACATGCATCCTCTTACTTAATCTTCCTCATAAACTGGAGAAGAATTTTAACACCTAGAGGAGAAAAATTAAGTTCAAAAAGGTCAATTTTCCCAGGGCTCTATAGCTAGTAATTAGTAGCAGGAAAAAAGTTTTTAAATTCACGTTGTCAGTACCCTACTCTGTGCTGAAGTTAATGCAAACACACAACAAAGGATAGACAAGGGTCCTGCCCCAGTGAGCACACGGGTGGGGGGGGATAACTTGGGTAGGATCCTCACAACACAGAAAGTGAGGAAACGGAGAAGCGAGCCCGGACCAGTTTTGGAGAATGAGCAGAAGTTTGCCTTCCAGAGAGGGAGGGAAAGCACCTTTGGGGCTGAGAGAATGTCAGGATACTATGCGACCAGCACTTAGGGTGAGTGTTAGGGAGAGAGGCAGAAAGGGCCACCACACTATGGGCTGTGCTTGAGAGGCAGGCCGGACCCTCCAGAGCATCAGGGCCACAGCAGAGGACTTCAAGCAGGTCATGGCCTGGCCCCTGTGGGATTCTAGAACAATGATGCTGGAGATGTGGGGGGTGACTGGCAGGGCTCAGTAACTGAAGAGAGAGAAAAGAGGAAGGTGGGAGCCATAATCTGGGAGAGATAAGAAGCATCGCCAAGGTGGTGGAATTGGGACTCTCTGAAAGAGACGAATTCCAGAGACTAAGACGGGATCATGGGGATCGGGTGTGAGGAGAAGAGAGGAAGGTGGACTCTGAGATGCAAAACCCAGGGCTCTTCAGTGCTGTGGGATTTGGCAGAGTTTCCCCAGAAACGTGTTTTGGTGATGATATCAAGGAGGCAAAGGCAGTTCACTTTTTCTGTCATGAGACCCACAATACAGCCTCCTAGAAGGAAAAAGAAACCTGGGACATTTTGAGATACGCCCTCTCGGCTCGCTTTGAGGGAGGCAAAGGAAGACCTTGCTCCTCGCCCCCAAGGTCTTCCTTTCTGAGACAATTGGCCACCCTTACCCTGACCCCGAGCTGCTGAGAGGGAAGTAGCTGGCACAGGCTATGGGGACAGCCACGGGAGGGAAGGCCGGAGGAAGAGCCAAGGCCGTTCAGCAGTGGGAGAAGGAAGCAGCCAAGCCTGTCCCCTCCCCTCCCTCCCCCCGTCAGGCTGCAACCCTCCCTGGTTCCTGGGAAAGAGTTGAGTGGCAAGGAGAGGGCTCTCAAAGCAGCATGTCAGACCCCGAGATGCTGAACTGAACATAATTAACTATTCCGTGTGGACTTCCAAGTCTGCTGATTAGCAGAGACCCCAGAGCTGCTGGGGTGCACATGTTCCCAAGAGCTAAAGGCCACATGGGTAGGATGACATTCAATCGCACCACTTGGTCTCAGCTCTCATGGACCAGAACACATCACAAATGTTAGGAACTGGCTTTGCTGTTGGCTAACTTAGGGTCCAGTCACACCTCTGCCACCCACTTGGGTAAAGCCTTCATCTCTCAGGCTCCTCATCTGCGAAAGTGGACTAATAGCCGCATCTGCCCCCAGGCTTAGGTGAGAATAACCCACCATGATATACATGCAGCACTCAGAACAATTCCTGCCACACACAATTTGATAAACATTCAACCTTATTTTCACTCTAAGGCCTATAGCTCGTTACTATGAACCGAATTCATTATTATGCATTAGAACTTTCTAAAATGTCATGCCTTTATAATAATGATTTGTGACTTAATCTCAATCCTTCCAACCAGGCACAAATAAGAATCAAAGAGAATAATATCCTTATTGTCATATAGATAAACCTTGATTGACATACTTTTGTAGCTGTACTATGTAAATCAAATTTTATAAATAAATTGTATTTCAAATATACTAAGGGTGTAGAACTACTCCAGTGAAGTTTGTGTAAAGGGGTAAGAACATGGGCTTCAGAGTCCAACAGACCCAAGATCAAATCCAGGCACTTTCATTTTCCAGGCTTAACTTCTTGATCTGTGAAATGGGTATATGCTCGTTCATTCAGGGTTCATTTACTTGCTATGCAAGTAAAGTAACACTTCTTTGTAGCATTAAGGAAGGTGATGTGAAGCTACTAGACCAGTGCCTGACACACAATCAGGGCCTAGTAAATGGCAGGACTGCTGTTGATGGAACAATCCTGCTGCTGGAACTGGGGGCAGAGATGGAGAGAAATGGTCTCTGCCTTATGAATTTATAGTCATGAAGCAAAGACAAATAAATGGACAGATGATAGCTCAGGGTCCTAGAGGCTCTGTGCCAGAGGGAAACCAGAGTCCTGGGAAGCATAGAAGGGTATTAAACCCAAACCTAGGGCTCAAGGAGTACCTTGGAGCTTCTCCTGCAGGAGGTGACATCTGAATTAGCCACAAAAAGTGGGCCAGACAAAGCATTTGGCTTCCCCTGGTCCCTTCTCAGCTGCCTTTGCTGCTGGAGAGAAGGCTGTGAGATCCAGGCCTTTCTACCCCTTTGATGATGGGATTAGCCCGAGTCAGGTAGAAATGCCCTTCATAATGACTGGACACTTTAAAAGCATCAGTTAAGTGGATTTAAACTGCCTCTGCTCTCCCTACTTCATAGAATATGGAAACATGGTTAACTACCAGGTCCATGAAAACTACAGGTCGCCTCTCACCGTGACAGGTTAGAAGCTGGAGAGTTGGACACAACAATCAAACTGTATGTGCATACAGACTTCCTTTGCCAGGATCCCTGAGACTGTCAGAACCTGAGAGTTTTAGAGAGATAAAAGGAAGGCCCGATTGAGGTTACTGTGAGCTATGACGCTACGGCACTCTATCAAGTGAAACATAGTGAGACTCTGTCTCAAAAAAAAAAAAAAAGACCTGAGCACAGCTGTCTGTGGTGGTTTGTGAGGGGTGAGGCTGCAGCAGGAATGGGACAGAGAGGATTTGTCCAACCACCCAAATTCAACCCCTGCTTCCAAGTCTCCCCCAATAAGCGTTTCACCAATCTCACCACCAGGAGGAACTGTCGTCCCACTGCTATACAAACTCTCAGGAAGAGGGCTGAACTTGAGACTGACAAGTACTTCCCCTCGGGATCTTTTCCTTATTCTTAACTGTGTCTGGGATGTTGCATTTTTGTGACCTCTTATCATCACCAAGTTTTAAAATAGTGAAGACGGAAAGAACTGCATGGGAAAATGCATAACAGACAGATGGTGTTTGATGTAAAAAAATTAAAATTTTTTAAAGTCTTTTTCTCAATGGGACAGGTTTGCCACAAGAACACAGAGACCATGAAAACCACCCTAAATCAAAGGCAGAATGGGAAAGGAAAAGGCTCAATGTATCAATGTCACTGTCATTGGACATGTAGATGGGGCAAGTTCACCGCTGCTGGCCATCTCATCTACACATGTGGGGGATCAACAAAAGAACCATTGAAAAAGTTGAGAGGGAGGCTGCTGAGATGGGCAGGGGCCCTTCCGGGATGACTGAACATGAGTGTGCTATCACCACTGACGTCTCCCCCTGATGGGTGGAGGCCAGACAGTATTACACAACCATCAGTGATCCCAGGACACAGGGACTTTATCAAAAACACGATTGCAGGCACATCTCAGGCTGACTGTGTTATCCTTATTGTTCTTGGTGAATTTGACACTGGCATCTCCAAGGATGGGCAGACCTGTGTGCATGCCTCTCTGGCTTACATACTATGTAGGGGAAAACTAACTGTTGGTGTTAATAAGCCAGATTCCTCTGAGCCACCCTATTGTCAGAAGAGATATGAGACATCATTAAGGAAGTCAGCACCTTACATTAAGAAAACTGGCTACAGGCCTGACTCCGTAGCACTGGTTGGAATGGTGGTAACATACTAGAGCCAAGTGCTAACAAGCCTTGGCTCATGGATGGAAAATCACCTGAACAGATGGTAATGACAGTGCTCGAAGCTCTGGACTGCCTCCTGCTACCAACTCCTCCAACTGACAAGCCCTCATCTCTGCCCTCCAGATGTCTACAATATTGGTGGTATTGTCTCCCTGTGGGCCCCAGTGGAGACTGGTATTCTCAAACCCAGCACAGAGCCACCTTCACTCCAGTCCAAGTTACAAATGAAGTGAAGTCTGTTGCAATGCGCTATGAAGTTTTGTACAAAGCGCTTCCTGGGGCCGATCTGGGCTTCAGTGTCAAAATTGTGTTATCTGTCAAAGATGTTTGCTATGACAATGTTACTGGTGACAGCAAAAATGACCTGCCGATGGAAACAGCTGTCCTCACTACTCAGGTGACTATCCTGAGCCATCCAGGCCAAATCAGTGCTCGTTGTGCCCCTGTACTGGACTGTCGCACAGCAAGTTTGCAGAGTCACAGGAAAAGATTGTCATTCAGGTAAAAAGCTGGAAGATGGCCCTAAGTTCTTGAAATGTGGTGACGCTGCCAATGTTGATATGGTTCCTGGCAAGCACATATGTGTTGAGAGCTCCTGGGACTATCCTCCTCTGAGCCATCTTTCAGTTCATAACACGAGGCAGACAGTTGTGGAAAGTGTCATCAAAGCATTCCATGAGAAGGCAGCCAGAGCTGGCAAGGCCACCAATTCTTTCCAGAAAACTTGGAAGGCTGAGTGAATGCTATCCCTAACACCTGCCACCCCAGTCTTAATCAGTGGGAGAAGGGTCTCAGAACCGTTTGTCTCAATCAGCCATTCAAGTTTAACGTAAAAGACTGGACCACGAATCAGAAAGCCTTCAGGAAGACAGGAAACTCCCTTGTGGACAATTTGAGCTTTATTCATGGGGGAAGTTTTAAGTTACTAGGTTTTAAGATCAGTATTTTTTAATAGAAAGAATTTGACCAAAAATCTGTCACAGAATTTTGAGACCCATTAAAACAAAGTTTTATGAGGAAAAAAAAGTACTGAAAAAAAGACAGTCTTATGCAACTATACACAAGGTGTATTATCTCAGGGAATTCTTACAATTGTAGATGCCCATTTCATAGATGAAGAACCTGATGTAAATGAGGGTGGTAGAGGAGAGCTGAGGTTCAAACCCAGGTTCATCTGAATCCAAAATACCAGGCTCCGTCTCTTGGACCAGACTTCTTAGATGAAGGAAAATAATGACACTGCTAACATTCACTGAGTGCTTGCTGTATGCCAGGCACTTTACCCATATTAATTCACAATGATCCTGTGATGTGCCAGGTAATGTTACTCCCAGTTTACAGATAAGTACACAAGTCACACAGCTAAGAAGTTGCTCATACCTGTGCTCTTATGGAAAGATGAATTGAGGCCACACACACTGGTTTTTTTTTTTTAATTTTGTTAATCAGGTCCAGGCAAAATTCAAACCCACTCCCCCTAGTGTGCTGGTCCGGCATGCTAACCACCGAGCAATGGCATGCAGCTTACTGTTTTATTTTTATTTTATTGTTGGGGAATCATTAAGAGTACAAAGAGCCAGGCTACACTGCTTGTATTTGCTGAATAAAGTCCCTCTAATAATAGTGTCCCACCCCTAAGAGATGTGTCACACACTGTGGCCCCACACTCCCCTCCCTCCTTCCCTCTCTCTGCTCCCCCATTTCCCTTCCCCCCACCATGTACTAGCTCATCAATTGCCCTAATATCAGACTTGAATACATTGGATTCTTGCTTCTCCATTCTTGCAATGCTTTACTGAAAAGAATGTATTGCAACTCCATCCAAAGTAATCCGAAAGATGTAAAGTCACCATCTTTTTTAGTGGCTGAATAGTATATTGCAGCTCAATTTACAACTGCCAAATTGTGGAAACAACCTCAATGCCCACCAATCCAGGAATGGATTAACAAGCTGTGGTATATGTATACCATGGAATGCTATTCAGCTACTGTTTTATTTTTAAAGCGAGCAAAATGCTCATTCCTCCCCTTAGCATGAAGCCCATCACAAGGACCCCAAAGCAGTAAGATTAATGTTAATGCAGTAACCAGATGGGAAGTTTCCCATCTGAAAGGATGGAGGAAGCATAAAGGAAAAGAGCCCAGTTCGAGGCTTTAAGAATGTGATAAGAGGGCAGCGCCATATACACCGAGGCTGGCAGGTTCGGACCCAGCCTGGGCCTGCTAAACAACAATGATAACTGCAATCAAAAAATACTCAAGCATTGTGGTGGGTGCCTGTAATGCCAGCTACTTAGGAGGCTGAGGCAAGAGAATTGCTTAAGCCCAAGAGTTTGAGGTTGCTGCGAGCTGTGACGCTACAGTACTCTATTGAGGGTGACATTGGGACACTCTGTCTCAAAAAAAAAAGAATGTGATAAGAAATGTATAATAATCCACGAGATTTACCCACTTTATCCTCATTTTTGTCATAAAGATAGCATACCTCACATTTCTCCTTCAAAGCACAATGTCCTCCCTACCATGCTGAGCTCTCTCTATATGTGAGAAAATATAAGTATGTTATAGTTTCTCCTAACTTCAAGTTCATATAAAATGTGTATTAAGGCATATATTTGAAGAAAATTAATTATATATTTTATGTGTGAAATTCCTGCATGTTAACAAAAATATAGTTGAATCAAATTCACAGTTTGGTTAAAATTAGGCCTTAAAAAAATCAGGCTGTTCCCTTTAGCTGTATAACACAACTGTGCTCCACACGGCTTCACGTAGACTTGACAGATAATTTGTCAAAAGTTGAAATCCTCTCTAATGACGGCCAAGCAAGGTGGTGCATGTCTGTAATTCTAGCATGCTGGGAGGTTGAGGCAGGTGTTCGAGACCAGCCTGAGCAAGAATGAGACCCTGTCTCTAAAAAATAGCCAGGCATTGTGGTGGGCACCTGGAGTCCCAGCTGTGCAGGAGGCTGAGGCAAGAGGATTACTTGAACCCATGAGTTTGAGGTTGCTGTGAGCTATGATGCCACAGCACTCTACCTAGGGTGATAGAAGGAAAATCTGTTTAAAAAAAATTAAAAATAAAGAAAATTAAAAATCTCTAGTGATGATAACTGGTATAAAAGCCATGAACATTTGTGAAATTCTACTCCTGCCAAGTTGTCGTTATCCTGGTCCCCTGATGGATAGTGAATTTACCCATCCTCTTGTTCAATTCATAAAAATTGCTCTTCCCCTTAGCAGCTGTGTGCCTGGGAGCAAGTGGTTTACTCCCTGGGCATGACTTTCCTATTTGTAAAGTGGAAAAAAAGGATCATAGCTTTCTCTGAGGAAGAAATGAGTGACTGTGTGCAAAGCGATTACTGTGTGTTCAGTAAAAAGTGGTAGGTTTTCGTTTTTGTGTTATTACAGGGTATTTACTCATGGAACTTGTTTGGGATGGAAGATATTGCACAAGAAAAGTTGTTGTGATAACTTCTCAGTCTACAGAGTCGCATGCTCTTTACAGATGTCCCCTTTCTCCTCCGTGTCACCACAGGGACTATCTCAACGACCAAGCCTTATGGAGCAAGTGCCACGATCCTGCTGATGTGGTTCCCTGGAATCTGACCCTCTTCTCCATCCTGCTGGTCGTAGGAGGGATCCAGATGGTTCTCTGTGCCATCCAGGTGATCAATGGCCTCCTGGGGACCCTCTGCGGAGACTGCCAGTGCTGCGGTTGCTGTGGGGTAAGTAAAGATCTCTGTAGCTTCTTCTCAGCATGAGGTCAAGTCAGGCCACCAGCACTAACAGGATGAGGGGGTGGTGAGTGTGGCCACCAGCTCATGGAGATGGGGACGTGGCACTGCTGGACCAGGGAGTTCTGTTCCCTGTGCGTGTTAACACGGCCGGGCTGAAGCTGGCCACAGAATTCAGTCTCTCCTCCTGTTGACAACAGTCCTGGAAACACTGGACTCCATCCACATATAAAAGCTTACAATGATATTAGTATGAAGATCCCCAGAAAGTGAGCATTTGTCATAAGGGCCTCTTTTCAGGACTGACCACCATGGTCTGGCCCACAGTATTCTCACTTCCCCAGGTGAATGGCCCATACCAGTGCAAAACTGAGACTTACAGATGATTTCGGAGATGGGAAAAAGAGAAGTGGTTCTCATGTGAGGAGAAAGAAAAGGAAATCAGGGCAGTGCCTGTGGCTCAAAGGACTAGGGCACCAGCCCCATATGCCGGAGGTGGTGGATTCAAACCCAGCCCTGGCCAAAAACCACACACACACACACACTAAAAAAAAAAAAAAAAGAAAGAAAGAAAGAAAAATAAATCACTCAGGCCTTAGTCTCTAAATAATTTTGTAAAATACCTGCAACAAGATAGAAAAAGTAAAACCTGCGGATAGTGAGACAGTCTGATTATTTCAGTGAATGACCCAATCGCATCAGGCAATCATTAACACACATAGTTATTAAAAGCACAGACTAATCTATAAGAAAAAAACTAAACTTGAGAGTTCCTTAATTGGGGAATTAGATAAATATATGTAAATGAAGGTCTATCCACTTAATGTTAATAGGCTGGCAAAAGTTTAAATGATTCCAATCATTTTATTTACATTTTTAATAAGCATTATACATACATAGCTCAACAATTAACTATGTGCTCATGCGTACACACAGAGACATAAAGATGTTCAGTCAGAAAGTCTCCCCCCAACCTCTGTCTCCTGTGTGCCTAGTTCCCTCCAGCCTCCTCGCCTATAAGGGCACACAATTTTTTATACATATATCCTCCCAGAGTTTCTCTTTTTATTATTTTATTTCCCCCTATTGTAAAAGAACGTGGTCCCTCAAACTGCCATAGTATTGAAAATCCTTATGAGATGGTGTTTCTTTGAAAAGATCAGTATACAAAAACTGAACATAATATACAATCTTATCAATAAATAATTTTTAGGGCAGCACCTGTGGCTTAGTGAGTAGGGCACTGGCCCCATATACGGAGGGTAGCAGGTTCGAACCCAGCCCCAGCCAGCTAAAACAGCAGTGGTAACTGCAACAAAAAATAGCCAGGTGTTGTGGCGGGCACCTGTAGTTTCAGCTACTCAGGAGACTGAGGCAAGAGAATTGCGTAAGCCCAAGAGTTGGAGGTTGCTGTGAGCTGTGACGCCACAGCACTCTACTGAGGGCAACAGAGTGAGACTCTATCTCAAAAACAAATAAATAAATAAATAAATGTTTACACAACACTGTGAATAGAAACAAAAACCCTCAAGTAATCCAACCAAAATGTTGAATGATAGTTGTTTCTGCATAAGGAAACTGACTTTTTCCCTCTGTCTAGCCTACAGTATTCAAAAAATTTTAATAATCACATCTTATTTTTAAAAACGGAAATATAAGTAAAAGTCCCTTGAATTAGAAGTAAAATGCATATACTGCAAATAAATGTCACTGCCTGTTGAATTTGTGTTCTATAAGTTTTCAGTTCTCTTATATTGCATTTACATCTCTTGATCTTTAAACATAACAAGGGCTGTCCAGATTCTTCCTGGCCTGTCTGGGCAGAGTCGCTTCCTTCTGGGTGTGGGGTAGGACCCTCTATGGGATGGGGAGCTCATGACCTATAGTCAAGACATTAGCCTTCACTGGCAAGAGCTAACAATAACAGACGCTGACTTCATGAGAACTTGATTATTGGTTAAATAATCTTTTCTCACAATCCCAGAGGTCATGCAGTGGAAGAAGGGCTTCTGGTCTACCCATGCTTGGACTGGCTCACTGTAGTTGTGTGACCTGAACTGTTTACATGATCCAAAACAAATACTATCCTCCAGTGGAGTTTTCCTATATGAAACTGAAGTTTAAAAAAAATAGTAAACAAAACTACAGCCTACTACCACTACATACATACACACAAAAAATAAACATCATTGGGGGTAGAGAAAACTACTGATTAATAATCCACCAAAATTATTTTTATAATAGCAGTTGAGAATGTTGAGCATTTAAATCTTGTAACTCATCCACAATGAATTTATGTTTACTAGACCATAAAATGAAGCTTCAATCCCCTATATTTCAGTTGCATGGTAAATTGACTATGCAGGAGTTATTGAAAATAGAATTACTTTTCAAATTCATGATAATATCATCTGTGAATTGAAAAGACAGACCAGGCTCACTGGCTCATGCCTGTAATCCTAGCACTCTGGGAGGCTCAGGCGGATGGATTGCCTGAGACCAACCTGAGCAAAGTAAGACCCTGTCTCTAAAAGTAGCTGGGGTGTTGTGGTGGGTACCTATAGTCCCAGCTACTTGGGAGACTAAGACAAAAGGATCAGTGGAGCCCAAGAGTTTGAGGTTGCTGTGAGCTATGACGCCACAACACTCTACCCAGGGCAACAGAGTGAGACTATGTCTAAAATAAAAAATAAAATAGGCTCTATACCCATAGCACAGTGGCTACAGGTGCTATGGCTGGCCTGGGCCAGCTAAACAACAATAACAACTGCAACAAAAAATAGCTGGGCGTGTGGTGGCCGCCTATAGTCTCAGCTACTTGGGAGGCTGAGGCAAGAGAAATTGCATAAGCCCAAGAGTTTGGGGCTGCTGTGAGCTGTGATGCCACAGCACTCTACCAAGGACAACATAGTGACACTCCGTCTCAAAAATAATAATAAATAAATAAAGTAAAATAAAATAAACCCATAGGTCCCAGAACATTAACTCTTTCCAGTGAGAACAGTGAGTTTCTTTTATTCTGACACACTACTTGGTGACCTTAACAACTGAATCACTTGATAATCAAAAGACAATCCACGGTTGTCAGAGCATGGGCACTGAGAACCATAGAGGCTGCATCGTTCTCTTTTTCTTTCCTTCCTTCCTGCCTCCCTTCCTTCATCCCCTCTTTCTCTCCCTCTCTTTTCTTCTCCAACTTTTTATGTTGAAAACTTCAAACCTACATAAAAGTTGAAGGAATAGCACAATGACCACCCCAAAACTTTCACCTGTGTTCACGAAATTGTTACTATTTGCTTACCCCCTCTCTCTTTCTGAACTCTTGGAAAGTTAATTTTCTTTTTTTTTTCCTTTTGAGACAGTGTTTCAAGCTGTTGCCCTGGGTAGAGTACTGTGGTGTCACAGCTCACAGCAACCTCAAACTCTTGGGCTTACACGATTCTCTTGCCTCAGCCTCCCAAGTAGCTGGGACTACAGGTGCCTGCCACAATGCCTGGCTATTTTTTGGTTGTAGTTGCCATTGTTGTTTGGCAGGCCTGGGCTGGGTTCAAACCTGCCAGCCCAAGTGCACATGGCTGGCACCCTAGCTGCTGAGCTACAGGCGCTGAGCCTGAAAGTTAATTTTCAAAGTCATGAAATCTCACTACTAAGACATCCACAGGACCAGCAGTTTGTCAAATCAACTGGCCAAGGATTTCTCTCTTGTTCACCACTTGCCCCTCTCAGCTGGTCAGCATTGCCACCCACAGGACACTGCGGAGGGACCTGGGCTGTCAGCCTTCTTCCCCAGCTTACTAGTGCAGTGACCTGGGCCAGCTAATTTCTCAATCTGTCACTTGAACACCCTCTCGCCTAAATGGAGAATGTGTCAATCAACATCCATCAGTGCAGGTGGAAAGCATTTATTGAGACCTCTGAGCCTGGCCCAGTCCTTAAATGAAGTGATAGATGGAAACAGGCCTTAAATACGAACCAGGAGACCTGGTCTAAATGCCAGCTGTGCGGTCTCAGCCAAGTCATCTGCTCTCAATTATTCCTGATCTGCAAAACGTGCTTCTTAAACCTACCTCCTAAGGTTGCTGACAGAGTATCTAACACAGGGGAGTAAATATGCGTTCATTTCCACATTTAGAAGGTGCAGTAAATGGGGCTGATTGCTATTTACTAGTGGTATGAAAATCAGTGAAGTAGCATAGCTCCAAGGAAAGTTACACCATCTCTGGGTTCAGCCTCCTTGGTTCAAATCCCAGCTCTTCTACTTACTAGCTGTGACTTTACACACAGCACTTGATCTCCTGGCACCACTTACCAAAATAATTTTCAATCATAAATGATGCAAACCAAATAAAGCTTCAACTCCGACAAACTCAACTCAGGTAAGTGACAAATTAAAGCTCTGGAACAGTGTCAGAGAAGTATAAAAAACATTAAGGAGGCAACCAGTACAGGCCAGGAGGAAGACAGGAGAGGGAGGGGAAGCAGGAGGGAGAAGAATCTATGTAAACAAATGAAAAAGAATTAACATCATAATTAACCCACTTTTTCTACTTTCCAGGGTGATGGACCAGTTTAAACCCCTGCGATGAGCTGCTCTAACCTACTCCATGAGGGAAGATACATCAAACTTACTCTTCTCTTCCGGAGGTTGTTAATCCTTTCTGCCTCCTAACCAGGAAAGCATAGGGTGGGCAGAGTTACTTACTCCTTCTTCTTACAAGCCAGCTTTACTTGAGTTAGAGTCTTGTCATTTTCAAATAAAAAATAGGCCACTTGACACATTTGATTCATAAATCTTTCAGATTAGCTTCTTTGTAAAATTTAAGATGTTCAAAGCCCATTGTTCTTTTTTTTCTTAAAAGTGTAAAATGTATAAAGTCACACGGGTTGCACACTGCTTCTTTGTATATAAAGGTGTTTAAATACATAAAACATAATTTAAAGTAGGAAAGTTCATTAAAATGAGAAGCTAAGACCGATTTTTGTTTTCACAATTTATGGGGGGAAAAGAATGGTCAATATATCACAAATACGTTTTATTTGATGACTTGTTTGCTACTTTGTTTGAGTTACTTGTGACTCGTCCTTTGAGACTGTGATCATTTGCTAAGGTTCCTTAATATATACGAGGTTAAAATCTGAACTCAGAGGTAGTATAACAAAGATTGGGTTTTAGGAGGGAGGGGTAAAGGTTGAGTGAGTAACACTGACCTTCTCATCTTTTCTACGAATGCTTCCTTTGACCAAACAAAAAACCTTTTTAAAAAGTTGATTTGGGTAATAATTTTGTCAGCCTGTTACACAGGATTAAGGTAATTCTGTGTGTTATATTAAGACATCCCATTGGGTTTATGAGCCAGGCATTAACATGAAGCCAAATTCATTCTGTTGACTTAGACTCAAATTCCAACTCAACCAGGTATCAGCCTACAGGTATTTTCTAATTCTCAACATCCCTGTCTATAAAAGGACTATTGAAAGATAATCATCCGGGAAATTGTGACGTCGCCCCAGGGTGAAACAAAGGCCTATGGGCTTATCAATAGACTGACGTGCAGTAGGAAAGTTCTCAGAGGACTTCACAAGCCAGGAAGTCCCTTCTGCACCTGCTGAGCTGACAGGCTGCACTGTGTAGGTCAGGGACATTAAAAACTGGTTCTCACAGTCTCAGTAAAGCAACTAGCAATGGCCTACTGTGTACCACTGGGGGCTAGGGACTGAACATGCAGCGAGTTACAAGCTATGATTTTGCCTTCACTGCAATGAAAACTCAGATCAGAGGTTGCATATGGTGCTGAAACCTCATAGGCAGAAAGGCACTAAAGCTCTTGTGGGGGATTATAAACAGGCGCAGACACATACACAGAGAGGGTTTCAATTAGGTTCAGACTATTTGCTCTCTAGCGTGGCTGTTGATCAAAATCACCTAGGAGATGTTCAAAAATTGCAGATTCCTGAGCCACAGCCTAGACCTGCAGCGTCTGAACATCTGGGCATGAGGCCTGGAAGTCTTTCTCTCTGTGTGGGCCATTTATTTTATTTTCAAAGCTCACCAGGTGATGGTGAAAACCATCCGCTTTGAGCAGCCACCACCTTAGACCACTGCCTGGCAGACTGAAGATGTGGCAGGCCCTACCGCTGCCCACCAGGAGCCCAACACAGGGCAGCATCCCCACGTGTGACCCAGGTAGCGGGGCTGTGACGTTCCAGAGTCAGGAACTGACATTCCAGAGTGCGGAGATGCCAGGCTGTCGGTACTGATCCACCTACCTCCATTCTTTTTTTTTTTTTTAATTTGGACACCACTAATTAGATTAACTAAATCTTTGATGAGGAAATTTGAATGTGCATAAGAGGCATCAATTCTTTAGGGGTTTTCAATACTTCAGGATTTTAGAATAACAAGCAATTGTAGTCATCGCCCCATCTTGTCTCATCATTTTATAGATGAAAAACTGAAATAAGCTTTTGACAAGTTTTCACACAAAAGGCCATTTTTCCAATCCAGCTACCATAAAATTAGGTGAATAGCTTACCATGGAGAAGGCTTAAAAGGAAGAGACAGGAAACAAAAGGTAAAGGTGAATGGGCCTCTCCTTTAGGAGATCCCCCTGTACACACACACACACACACACACACACACCCCCCAAGGTTGGTCCTCAGACTGTCTAGAAACTTCTCTTGGGGAGCTGCCAGCTTTGTGCTGCTCACTGGAGTGCGTGACTTATTTCTCTACACTTTGGATTGTACTAGCATGCAGTAGGTAATTAATAAATTTGTATGAATGGATCTGCACAGAGCCCCTAATTTCCTTCTGTATCCTTTCACTGAGTGAGGAAGCGTCCTTAGGCCTCCCCCCCAAAAAATTATAGAAAGCTTTCAAAAATGAGTAGGTAAAACAAATATGCAGTGGGTATCAATGTTAAAATTGAACCTGAGGCTGTAGTGATCCTAGTACACAGACCCATCAGAATAATGATCTTTATTGCATTTTCTATAACTGCATTTGGTTTCTAGCTCTGAATGCCGCTGCACCAGGCTTTAACTTGCTGTCATTCTTGGGTACTTCTGCCCTGCCTCAGAATTCTGCTGGGCCCACATGCACAGGACCAAAGTCCAGTTGGAAGGGAAAAGGAAAAGGAGAAATGCTAGCAGGAAAAAATAAAACCTAAATTATTATCTCTAAATATTATACAGCTGCGTATACATAGTGTGCTGAGGGAGCTGAGCTCCTAGTGATGATGGAGGACAAGGAAAGAAACACAGTCGTAGATTTTTTTTTTTTTAACAAATGCACCAACCACGTGTACAGTTGTGGCAAGAAGACATTATGACAAAGTGCTGAACAAAGTTAACATAAAGAACACCCAGTTTCTCCTCCCACTGTTCCAGTCCTAGAGGGCCGCTCTGCCCCGAGCAGTTAAGGAAGACACAGGGCTCCAGGTAGTCTCCCAGTGGGGCCAAACAAGTGATCAAATGGAACATCCTGAGATGGACGTTGTAATTCTTCCATCTACAAAGACCCAGCTGGCAGCAGGACACGACTGAAGGCTCTGGGTTGGTGTCAGAAAAAGACAGGAAGTGCATTCAAATTTAGTCACCAAGTCTAGAATAACTGTCTTGGCATATAAGCTTCAAAATGCAGGAGAGAGAATTCCAGGACACAGCATCATGTATGGGAGCTAATCATTTAAAGGGTAGGACAGACACAGGATGCACATATACACACACATAAAGAAAGAGAGAGAGAGAGGGAGGAAGAGGAGAGGAGAGGAAGGAAAGGAGGGGAGGGGAGGAGACGAGAGGAGAGGAAAAGAAGGTAAGGAGGGGCGGGGTGGAGTGGAAACGTGTAGAGTGGTGAGTGAAGAGGAGGGTAGGGGAGGGCAGGAG
>CAUYTI010154017.1:0-19399 GCA_963575145.1 Galago senegalensis
TCCACCTCCCAAGTAGCTGGGACCACAGGTGCCCGCCACAACGCCCGGCTATTTTTTGGTTGCAGCCGTCATTGTTGTTTGGCGGGCCTGGGCTGGGGATTCAAACCCGCCACCTTAGGTGTACGTGGCTGGCGCCTTAGCTGGTTGAGCTATAGGCGCCGAGCCTAATAATTTTTTTTTTTAAGATAGGATTCCATCTTTTATTTTTTTAAGTTTGACAACAATCATTCTAGGTAAAGGCTATGAATGAGAGCTATGGCAGGATTCAGACCCAAAGATGAAGACTGCACCGCTGGCAGCTGAGAAAAGCTGCTGGAGCCTTTATCATCAGGCCAGTTTCAAGCCCCAGGCCCTTGGAAGAACTTCCAACTACTACCACATGGTAACTGAGGAATGGATACAATTCAGATTAAAAATTTCTTAAACTCTGTCCTGTGCTTTTTTCTCTTGAAGGTTTAATATATTTGGCATTTGAATAAATAAAAAGTACAGGAAGAATTCTGCAGCAAGCAGACATAACAAAGGCAACTCTTGCCACCTAGTGAGCATCTACCCTAACTGAACTCTAAGTACCTATGCTGACCTTGTGACTGCATGGAAGAGTGGGCAGGATGGAGGTGAAGGCAAAAACGCTGCAACCTTTTGACAGATGACACTGGATGGGTACAGCACTGGTAAAGGCTACATTCCCTCTTGTAAATGCACAGAGACTGGGGAACCAAAGAGATGGGACCATTCCTGCACTATGCCTGGATGAGCTATCTTTTAGATGCCTTCCTTTCATTATTTTCTTTTTTTATTATTAGTATTTTTTTATTGAATGGTAACTATGTACATTAATGCACTTCTGGGGTACAGTGCGGTGTTTTCACACACACTCCGAAATACTTTCATCAAACTGGTTAACATAGCCTTCATGTCATTTTCTTAGTTATTGTGTTAAAATGTTCATATTCTACTCTTAGAAAGATTCACTTGTACCCTTGTAAGATAAACCACAGAAGTGATACCTCCATTCCCCCTCCCTCCACACATTCCCCCCTCCCCTCTTCCTCCTCTTTCATTATTTTCAAAGGTGAGTAGCTCTTCTCTCAAAAAGAGAAATGAGGAACTCTGGATCATCAATGAGTATAAGCCATTGTGGCAAAATGAAGAGGACAGAGAATGTTTATTCAATGTGTGTTAAATGAAATTTATCAGTCTTGGCTGTTGGCACTAATGTAGCAAAGCTGCTCTGAACTTGAGGAAAAATTAGGACAAAATTTCCTGCCCTCTGTCAATAGAGCCTATCAGAAGTACTCTGGTGTTCCATCACCAGATTTGCAGTGGCAGTCCTGGTCCCAGACTCCTTCTATCCGTGGCACCGAGTCCTGAGAGCTGATCAGGGCAGCCCAACCTTCTCTTGGTCATCAGTAAGAGTCTGCTACCTCCCATCCCAGTATCTGCTTCATGCAGCTTTTCTGCTCCCTACTGTTCATGCTGTGACATGAGCAGATCTTTATTCCAAGCAGACCTTCTAACAGTTCTGCTGTGCCTGGCACATTCCCCTTATCATGCCCCCACATTCAAAGCAAATATGATTTTTCCCCTGAAAAGTCATTCCCAGAGAGCTACTATTTAAAGTAAGCAGTAACATTGGTTGGGTCAATTAAAAGGAAGCCTCTTAAACCTCCTGGACAAATAAAGCTCTCTGTGCAATGCCACCCCTGATACCACAAATTGGAAAGTTGGAGATCAGCATAAGAATTTGTGGCAATTAGTAAAACTTACCTCACTCTGGATGTGTGGAGAATAGGATGTATTTGGCAAGAGCTGGATACAGCTGAGGACAACTCCCAACGTGCCTAAGTTAGGGAAAAAATGAGAACCGAGAGGCAGTTACCTTTTTAGAAGAAAAGTTCAAAATTCTAAAAAAAAAATAGTCAATTTCCTTAGAAATGGCTCATGGTAACATGTTCCACTTTGTATTTACAACCCTCAGAGTTAAAGAAAAACTGCCAAGATGTTCTGCATGTTTCTCCAAATGTCTGTTTATGATATAACATTAGCACTGGCAGTAGATCTGGCTCCCTCATTATCAAGCTGTATTAGCTCAAACTCTCAGCATTGTTAGGGGAGTGAGCTCATGGCCTATTTCAGTTTTAAATTAACATTTGGCAATCACCCGGGTAATCAAAACAAATGACTCAGTCGTTTAGAATAGATTTATTGAGCCTTTTTTTCTTCTTTTAAAATCTTTAGAATATTTTGCCACAGGAGGGCTCCAATCCAACCAGAATGAAGAACACAAATCACCAGAGGAATATTTTGAGGGGTTGCTATGGAGACAAGGTACTGTGTGACCTGCTGAAGTTATCTCCAATCAACAACAGGATTAAGATGCAGGCTAGTGAGCAGCCCATCCCAGTGCCATGGTTCTGGGCACTAGGAAACAGGTGTCCCCTGTGCTGTTCCAATCCCTGACACAAATACAGCCTACCACAACATGCTGCCCTTCTCACACCTGCATGACCTCCCCAAAGGCCACTTCATAGCACCTCCTTACTGCTGTCCCCTACCCACCCCACACCCACCTTTATACAGAAAGCATGGGCTGAAGCAAAGGAGAAACGAAGTGAAATCCTGAAACTCCCACTGAATATGCTTTTAGATCAACTGTGAAAATTACATGAGCAAATGAAATAAGAGGAAAAAGACAACTCCCTGAGGGGGGGGTATCTGTTTTTTCCATTGTTCTGTCCCCATTCCAAGAACAGTGCCTGACACATAGGATACTCTCAAGAAGTATCGATGGAAATAGGGCAAACATAAACCAAGATTATAACCAGGCACATAATCACCACCACTACCACCCATTTCTAAACTGATCCTCAAATAGACAATGGCTATAGATTTAAAAAATGTTACTATAAAGAGCTGGTCCAGTGGTTCAACAGGCTAATGAATTCATCTGTTTAAAGATCTTAATGACAACTGTCATAGCTGAAGACAATACTTCCAAACTCAAAATGGACAAATCTTTTAACTAGAGGAACTATGTTCTTCTCTGCCAGGTCAAAAGCCCAAAGGAAGGAAAATCTGTGCTGGTCAGGAAGAACTAACATTTGAAAGAAAATGTCTGAAACTGATTTAATTCAAGGAAACACCTTCTAGTCCTCTTCCCACCTGTACTTATGTAGTAACAGTATTTTCACTTCCATCATATTAATGTGGATTATTTGTGCTGTGTTAGGTCTTATTTGTCCTCTGGACTTTAAGTGTCTGGCAGGGGTGAAAATCTCTAATTTCTTTTTCATCTCCCAGTACTTAGTATGGGTACGTTTATACAAAAGGCTTTACTCCATCTCATCTCCTACCACCCACACTCGACTCATGTGTAACTCAGTTTCTAGATGACACACCCTTTCATGCAGCTGCAGCAGGAACGCAGCATGGCACAGCTGTTCACAGCCCAGGTGCCAGGGCCAGACTGTCTGGGTTCAAATACTAGCTCTGCCTCATATCTGCTGCCTAGCCCCTCTGAGCCTCATAATGGTAACTATCTCACAGAGGCAAAAATGTAACACATGTAAGCCACTGGCAGTGCCTCGCACCCAAAAGGCACTCACTGAATGTTAAAGATATATAATTTTGAGTATTATTATAGTAGGGAAAGAGTTAAACTATTATCAAACTTGGATAATGATTTTATATGCCACCACAAACACAAATGCTTGCCACCAAACATACCTCTCTTTAGGTTCAACCCAACTGAAACTTGAAACCTGAATCTGTCACACTGTAGACTTATCCTATTTCATCTCACTCACCCCTTGTGGAATTGATTTTTCCTTGAGATGGGTATGATTCTCCTTTGGCCTCTACTTGTAGACTCTGGTTCTCTGTTTCGAGAACCCCAATAATTGCCTTCCTGGGACCCCAACCCTCCAGTACCTCCTCTGCCATCTTTCTGTCTGCGTCCCACTACCACACGTTCTGGCTTGGAGGGGTTACAGTTGGAGACGTGGCAGGGAAACAGTCTTCTCATAACCAGACCAGGATCCTGGCTTTCCTTTCAGAAGGTCCTTGCATTTCATGTTCCCTGATACCCTCCAGAGGGCAGAAGAGAGAAAGGCCCAAAGGCTGAGGAGACAAAGCTCTCACATGGGAGTCTGACTCAGGCCCCAGCTAGAGTAATCTCCCCTCCCATAGTTCACAGTTTCACTATCAAGAGCTAGTCCATAATAAAGGATAAAAATTACCGTGACAGACAAAAGGATAAAATTGATCTGAACTACACATGAACCTCCATTTCACTTTGGGCTAACATCCCACTTAACATTAGTGGGGGTTGTGAGAATAAAAACACTTATGGTGGGTATATTTGTGGGTACTTTTCAATCCACAGTGTGTAGCTGTGGCTTTGACCAGATATAATACAAACTGTGTTGACAATATTGCACAAGTCAAAGAATAAAAACAGAACAGCAGCCAACCACACTGGGTAAAATGTGATGACAGCAAAGTAACCCAAACACTTTAGGGTCAGTCATGCTTTTAAAATACATCATATTAATCTTATACCACCCTGAAAGAATTAATAAGTAGAATTACACAAATCATTTATATTATTCCAAAAGAAGCCAATAGTTACTTTTTAGTGACATTTAACACACACAGTCATTCTCCTTCAGGTTCAACAAAAGGACTATGGCTATGGACACTACTGACCCTATCACTACTGACAGCCAAGTTTAAATGATCCCCAAATCACCAATCAATTCAGTGAATTATGTGAAAAAATAAAATCCAGAGATAAAAGCTGTTTGAAACTTAAAAGATCAGTTGAATAAATCAAAATGGATGACCCCGGCTCGGCACCTATAGCTCAACTGGCTAAGGCGCCAGCCACATACACCTAAGGTGGCAGGTTCGAATCCCCAGCCTGGACCCGCCAAACAACAATGATGGCTGCAACCAAAAAATGGCCAGGCGTTGTGGCGGGCGCCTGTGGTCCCAGCTACTTGGGAGGCAGAGGCAAGAGACTCGCTTGAGCCCAGGAGTTGGAGGTTGCTGTGAGCTGTAATGCCAGGGCACTCTACCCAGGGGGACAGCTTGAGGCTCCGTCTCAAAAAAAAAAAAAAAAAAATTGTTAAACATTAAAAGGGAAACTTAAGGGGCTGTAGAGATGACGTTGTAGCATTGCCTAAGTTAATGAATTCACACCCTGAGGCCTGTCCAGCTTGCTGCGGGTGTGGGGGTGGGGAGTAGGGGGTGGGGGTGGGAGGGCATGCCCTTGCCTAGGCATGCCCTCTTTCTAAAGCTTGTGTTTATGTTGGGTTTTATGGGTAGTTACTCTGAAAGTCTGTCACTTAAATGAGATGTCTGCAATTTTCTCAAGCCTTATTACTTTGAATTTGCTAGGTGGGAGGTTTGGAAGGGAGATGCTTTGAAGTTAAGCTTCTTTGAAAATGAATAATAAAATGAGGTTGGGTGTGGTGGCTCATGTCTCTAATCCCAGCACTCTGGGAGGCCGTGGTGGTGGATTACTTGAGCTCAGGAGTTTGAGACCAGCCTGAGTAAGAGTGAGACCCCATCTCTACTAAAAATAGAAAAACTAGCTGGGCATTATTGTGGGTACCTGTAGTCCCAGCTACTTGGGAGGCTGAGGCAGGAGGAAAACCCAAGCCCAAGAGTTTGAAGCTGCTGTGAGCTATGATGATATCATGGGCCTCTACCCAGGGTGACAGAATGAGACTCTGTCTCAGAAAATAATAAATAAATGAATAATGAAATGAATTTTGCCTTCACCTAGTAAATAAATACTGAGAATTGAGCAGGAAGCAACATGATATTTGCTCAAAGTGAAATCTAAGCAGACCAAGGTCCTATTGCTCTAGGACAGAATAACCAGCTCTGGAAACTAGAGGACACATTAGGGCAGTGCTTTTCAACCTTCCTAATGCCGCCACCCTTTAATACAGGTCCTCATGTTGTGGTGACTCCCAACCACAAAATTATTTTCATTGCTACTTCATAACTGTAATTTTGCTACTATTATGAATCGTAATGTAAATATCTGATATGCAGGATGTATTTAGGTGACCCCTGTGAAAGGGTCGTTCAACCCCCAAAGGGGTCACAACCCACAGGTTGAGAATCACTGCATTAGGGTCTCATCCTTAGTTATTTCATTAGTTCTGTAGAGAAATGATGGCCCAGGGGCAAGAAAGAGGGGCAAGTGCTTACAGGGGACCCCTGAACCCTGCCTGCCCTTGCAAACAGGCTTCTTTTGGGGTTCCATGCCCTCCCTCCAGAAAGAGAACTTCCAGGCAGAGTCCCCTTGGTGAGCTGTGTGGGCTGAAGCCCTGTCAGATGGACATTGCAGGCAGCAGCCAGCCGCAGGCCCTGGGGGATGCTCCTGGTGGAGGCACAGGCTCTGGGGGTGCTCCTAGTAGAGGCCGCTCCTTGCTTGTGCTTTTTGAAAGTGTCCAGAGACACCAGGCCATGCGCCAGTGATGCTGGCAGCGGCCCTGGGCTCCACTCACAGTGCCACACCACAGTGGTGGCCCTGGTGGTCACTTTGTGTCTTTGCCAGTGTCTAACCTCGAGAGCCTGCTAGCGCTTGCCAAAGTTAGACAGCATTGTGATAGAGCACCCAAGAAGGTGAGTGACCATAGGAGAACCAGGGAAGGCCAGCGGGTCCATAGGAGCCTCCCCGGGGGCCGCAGGGAAGTGTGGGCTCTGTGGTTTATCAGAAGGGCCTGGGGAGCTTCCAGCCACAACCAGAAGAACAGGGAACAGATTTACCTCCAAGAATAATTGAGTGGAAAACAGGCTGAAACCTGAAACAGTTGTTTTCAGGCTATGGCTCACAGGCCGTGGGGACAGAAGCCTCAGAGGGAAACGGTGCTGAAACTTCCAGAACTCACCCAGGGAGCTTTGGATCATAGGTTGGCAGAGATCTCCTAGGTGCAGAATGCACGAAACATTAAAGAAACAATTTACAAAATGGACTTCACCAAAATTAAGTTTTTTCTCTTCCAAAGACAATAGTCATCAAAGAAAAAGACAGATGGGGAGAGAATACTTTCAACACAGATATCTGACAAAAGTTTTGTGTCTGGAGATGTTAATTATTTTCAACTCAGTGATAAGAAGATAACTGAATTTTCTTTAAAAAGCTAAAATTTCGAACTTAAATCACGAAAGAAGATAGAAGAGGCCGAGAAACACAAGAAAGTACATTTACATTGTTTGTTATTAGGAAATGCAAACATGAGCACAGTGCAGGGCAGAGGCCGCTCCGGGCGGGTGGTCGTGTGCAGCGCAGGGAGGCTCAGGCACTGCATTGCTGATAGGAGTGCACAAGGCTCAGCCTGCTCCAGCAAACGGTTTGGCAGTTTTCATAAGATTAAACATATGCTTATACACAACCCAGCGATCCTGCTTCTTAGTATATACCCAGGAGAAATGAAGACACCAGCATCTATAGACTTGCACAGGAGTTCTCATGGCTGTGTTTATGATCACAAGGATTAGAAAATCCCAAATGCCCCTCAGCTGATGGATGGAAGGACAGACCATGTTGTTTCTATGCAATGAAGTGGTCAGCAACACGGAGCAAGCACAGGACATACAAACCAGAGAAAGCCAAGGATGTGGGAGGCTCTGTGGGCACCTGGACATAAGGAGACAGGACCTCGCCATAGCAGCAGGAGGCAGACTGAGTCCCCCTGCCCAGGCACAGGGCCTTCCTCTGGGTCACAGGACACCTGCCAGAGTCTTCAAAGCACTCACTAAAAATAGTACCTGGATAGGGGTCTGTGAAAGGAGGGTGGCTCTGATTATTTCAAGGTTTGAAAATGCCAAGAAGTTCAGTTTTCATCATTGTGCTGGAGCCTTCCTAGTGGGGCTGACGACAGTGTGGCCCTGGGCTCTGACCCAGGGGAGGTCTCACACATCAGCATCCATCCCAGACCTGGTGCTGCTGCCTTCCGCAGTAATGGGCTCATCTTTAATTCCCTGGTCCTATTAAGTTTCCAGATTCTAAGGAGCATGGGAGTTCAAAGAAAATTAACAAAAGTACACAGGTTTAACCTAATAAATTAAATTAAACCTAATAAATTAAAGTACTCTGAAGCATTCAGATATTGAGTTTTAATATTTCTTCCCAGTAGTAATTTGCCAATAGCACAGAATTATGTGAGACATAAAAGATTGATAAGTTCTTTCATATAAGGGAATGTCTTACATATAACCCTCCAGGGGTTAAAATGTTGAACAGCCTGTGCTAAGTGACATGGAGTCCGGCATACGAACATAGCCTTTCAGCATCCACACGTCACAAGGCTTGCAGATTCATGCTGTCTTGGGGCTTTTTTCCTGGTTTTCTACCACTGGATAATTTTCCCTGCGCAAACACTTTCTCACAGGTGAAAATGGCATTAAAAATCCCAGTTGTATGCTCAGCGCCCATAGCTAAGTGGTTAGGGTGCCAGCTAAATATACTGGGCCTGGTGGGTTCAAACCTGGCCCAGGCCTGCCAAACAACAATGACAACTACAACAAAAAAAAATAGCTGGGCATTGAAGCTGTAGTCCCAGCTTCTTGGGAGGCTGAGGCGAGAGAATCACTTAAGTCCAAGAGTTTGAGGTTACTGTGAGTTGTGATAGGACAGCACTCTACTGAGAGCAACAGAGTGAGACTCTGTCTCAAAAAATAAAAAATAAAAATCCCAGTTGTACTCTTTTGAAGATGGATCCTTGTCCCCATTCCTTCTGCTAAGTATGACAAAAAACCCTGGATGTTACATGGAGAAGGTCTTAGAAGAGGAGAGAAGGCAGAAAGGGCCTTGGGCATGGAGAAGCAATGCGGGAGAGAACTCTGGGCATCCCACACTTGGAGCTGCAGCAGCCAGCAGCCTGGACAAAGTCCCCACCACAGCCTCCGGCTCCTGCTTGGACAGGGTCAGCTGGAAAACAGGCAAGTTTAGATGACAATCACTATTCCAGCCAAACACAGAAGACAGCTGTGCCCATCCTGACCTCCCTGAAAAGGCAGAGGAAAGCCTAGACTTCATGGTGCTGTGACAACGCACACAGGCCCCCCACAGTAGAGCACCCAGCAGTGGGGGTCCCACAGGGAACAGGGCACCTCCCTCCTTCCCACACCAGAGCAGCGTCAGGACACCGAGGTAGAATCCAGAGTCTCTTGTATAATACCTATAATGTCCAGAATTCCTGTCACTTGACATGCCAAGAACCAGGAAGATTTCAGGGTTAATGAAAAAGATAGACAATAGAAGCTGACCCTAAGATGCAGAGACATCAAAATTCCCTGACAAGGATTGTAAAGCAGCCACATAAATGCTTTAGTCAGCAGTTCTGAGCATGCTTGAAAATAGGACATCTCAGCAAAGAAATAGAAAATACAAAGCTGAACCAAATAGAAATTTTAGAAATGAAAAAAATAAATGCAATGAATAGGCCAGGAGCAGGATGGAGGGAATGGAGAAAGGACTCAGTCTGATAACAGAGGGAAACAGGCTGGACAAAGGTGACCAGAGCTCAGGACGGCAGAGCTATAGCACAGACCTGCCGTTCTCGCTGGAGTTCCCAAAGTGGGGGAGGGCAGGCCCAAGAAAAACTTGATGTCATAATGGCTGAAAAGTCTTTAAACTTAGGAAAAGACATCAGCCTGCAGATAGAAGAGGTGAGCAAACCCCTAACAGTGTAAGTTCAAAGAAACCCACACTAGAGGCAGCACAGCACAGCTGCTGAGGAGGCAGGAGAGGAAACACATGGGCAGCGCCAGAGAGCAGGCAGGTGGTGCAGGAAATGTTCTCCCTGAAGCCCAGGATGCTGGGAGGTGTCCAGTCAGCAGGAAGGGGCACGTCGGCCCCAGACCCTGCATCCCATATGTGCCTGTCGGGGTGGACAGGAAATAGCTGAAGCCGTGTGTCCAGCAGCATATGAAGAAAGCAAACTAGGACACAAAGATTTCACCCAAGGGGATATGCAGATGGCAAGTAGGTGTGGGGAGGTGCCCGTCCTCGATAGGGAAAGGCTGCTACACAGCCGTCAAGGGTGGAGGAGTGACTGTCACATTATGTGAAGATCGGGGACTGTGACAGCGTCACGTTGTGGTGAAGATTCAGGGGACTGGGGACCTCCTATGTTGTCAGTCAGTCCTACCATCTGAAAACATTTTGTCAATCTCTTAAAAAACTCACATAGCAAGAAACATGTAACCTAGTGACAAGGTAAGTGAGAATTGCACCCAGATAAATCAGTGCACTGAATGTTTATAGAAATTTTATTTGTACTAATTAAAAACTGGAAATATCCCATATGTACTTAAGTGAAAGAATGAATGAATGGTTAAATAAACTATGGTTCATTCATACAACGTGGAATATTGCTCAGAAAAATAAAGAATTGAGTTACTGACACAGTAAAAACCTGGATGACTCTCTAGAGATTATGTCGAATGAGAAAAGCCAGAGGTTCCCTACTATATATTTCTATTTGTGTGAACTTCTTTCAAGGACAGAAATTATAAATATGAACAGGTTTGTGGTTGCCAGGAATCAGGAAGGTGGCTGGGAGGGCAGTGGCTGTGACGTGAGGGGCACAGACAGAGCCCTGGCAGGAGTGGTGCTCTGTGTTTGGGCCTGGGGGTGCCAGGTTCCAGGTGGGAGGTCACCCTGCAGTTTGTAAAAGTAAGTTTGTAATGGGAAACTGGGAAGTGGAGCAAAGGGTGTCTCTGGGCTGTTCCTGATGACTGCGCGTGAGTATGTAGTGATCTCAACATAAAAGTTTAATGGAAAATGTTATAGAACATGTTACTGTGCTGTGGGATAAATGTTTGGTTTTCAGGAATAATCTTGTTTGGTTGCCAACTTGTTTTTTGGTTTTTGTGGGGTATTTTGTTTCTGAAACTTGGACTGCTAATTTCGGGGGCACCTTCCTGGTTGTAGTGGAGCGGTCTTCAGACTGACCTAACTTCCTTCTCACCTCAAGGTACGCGACTGTATATACCATGTTCCCCGTGTTCTCCCTGGTGCTAGACCAGGACGTGAAGCCCGAGATGGCCATGCTGTACCCGGAGCTGTACAAAGACCTCACCAAGGTAGGTGGCAGTCCCTGCCCTGCAGCGATTGCACACAGGGCCTGTGGGGACAGGACTGGCCGGTCAGGAGGCTCATCTACCCACGTGTGGAGTAATTATTCTGTCTTTTTTCCCTTTGAGTTAAACTTCAAAGAGTGGACAACATCCCAGGGAAGGAAATTTTCTTATGTTTGCAATGAAGCTCTAATTAATATCATACATAAAATTAGAAGTATAAAGGGTTCTCTAAACCATTTGTGGAACTTTTGTGAACTTAGCAAACAGACCTCGCAGCTCCCCAGGTGTTCAGGAAGAGCTCACTTTGTGTCTGCACTGGGTTCACTGGCGGTGGCTCCTGGGGTGGGCGCTGTGCACCTGCTTTGGGAGCAGCTTCCTCGTTAACTGCTGTGGCTCAGAGCGTCCCAAGTGAGGGGCCTCAGAGTCCCTGAAGCAGGCTTCCTACACTGCTCCAAATCTCTGTAGTTGTGGGTTTCAGAGACACAGTGGCACAGGTCTCTGGCCTGAAACTCACGTGTGCTGGTTGTAGTGATGCTGCTGAGGAAAAAAACTCCCCCTGGGAAACTCCATAAACCTGAAACTGCAAAAGATTCATTCGTACGGTTTAAACTGTGCTCTGTTAAAATCAAAATGTTCCTAAAAGGAGGTTTTGTCATTTTTTATGAAAGTTTGTTTTTTATAGCATAGAAAATAAAAGGATGCCAGTAGGAAGGACGTCTCCACTCTCCAAGTGCAAACTGTGCTGACTGTGGCCATTCCCACTTTCTCCGAACCTGTGCTGAAAACAGAATCCACTAACCTCCAAGTAAATCTGGGTTTGCAGTTGATTACCTGGAACTGTTGACTCAGATTTTTAAGGCTGTACCAGTCTTATATAGTAAATAAAGAATTAGTCTGGGCACTAAAGAAATTAGACTAATCCAGCTAACCACTAACAAACCAGACTCTCGTCTAGCTAACCACTAACTGGCCAAAGAGGTACTGGGTAAGTCATGTTAACTTTTGTATTTCATGGTATTATTGTAAGAATCTGATAAAATAAAAACTTTAGAATTACTCAGAAAAAAACTACAAAATGCCCATTACTTTTGTTGTCCAGACACATAAATCTAGTTCACCAATATAATATAAAATATAATTGTCAAACACCATTATCATCATGGTAATACCATTATGTCCACGGAGGGATTATCCAGAATTACGTAACTACAACCAGAAGGACTTTTGTTCACTGTCCTAAAATGATGCAGCTGTTGTGTGTGAGGGAGCAGAACAGGATCAGAGACCCAGACACTATGGGAAACTGTTTAGTAGCTTACGTATTTCCTTTTCTCCAGAGACCCCCACAAAGTTTACTTAAATGCTGCCTTATAAACACAGGGAGGAAACAAGGTTTTTGTAGAAGAATATAAAGTAGATGAGCTGTCCTTAAGCCCAGGAATCAGTATCCAAGCAGTGACAAGGTCCCTGCAGGCCTCATGGTCCCCCCGCCTTCCCGGGTCTCTGGGGCTCCCCTGGAGGAGAAGTCCCTGGTGACTGGGACAGCAGAGTGTCCAGTTATTGGAGGAGAGGTGCTAATGCGCTGTCACTGTTTTAAGGATTTAGATTGTACCCACCAGCAAGAAGGTGTTTATAGGATCACAAGTGTCCAACAAAATAGCCAATTGTCTCCACCTGTGGCCATAGGGTCAGTAAGTTCCCTCTCGTGAGCTGGTGCCATTTAAACAAGAGGGAGGTCTGTTCAATTCTGATTAAGTTGCATCTCACTGAGAGTACTAAGTTTCCATTTTAGTCAAGGTGGGCAACAATCCAGAATGTTTTAGTGTCCTAACGTCAGGACACCATACCTGTTTTTTGGGTAAGAGTTCCCTAACTTATTTTCTCTAAGTTCCTTTTCAAGATACAAAAATCTATACTTTTTATCTGTAGCATCCATTTCTTTAAAAATCTTCAAATCCTTTGAAAACAAAGCACCAAGTACTGAGCCACCAAGGCTGATAGAAACTCAGTTGTTTGTTCTTACTAAAGCTGAGGGTGGTCCTGCTGCAGTGCCCAGCTTGGGTCTCTCACACCTGCACAGTCGGGAACTGGATGCACCAGAGCTGCCTGTGTACATCAGGCCCGTCAGCAGGACCTCAGCCCTAGTCTGGAGCAGGTCCTGGGCTCACAGAGAGGTGGGACAGCCCTTGCTCTGCGTCAGCCCGCATCCGCATTGGGAGGAGGAAGTAGTCACAGGGTGGCAAGTGGTGGGTGGTCAGCAGCACAGGACAGCAGCAGGAAGATGCCACAGACAGAACCACAAGTCTGAGGTCGCAGTGAATTCCTGTAGGGTGATAAAGAGAGGAGAGTGCACATCCCCTGCACAGCAGAGGGGAAGTACTAAACACTGAAATAAAATACCCTATTTTTCATGTATCTGTATAAAAGTATAAAATAATCCATGTGTTATAAATCTGATGTACTGTTCTGAGATTAGCTGGTCCTGAATATGGACGTCTGTTCACTGCCCTGTCTCTGTGACCCACACTGTGCTTAGACACAGCTGTTGACTAAATATCTGATAAATGAATGAAGAACAAACACATCAATTAAACCAAGAGGTAAAAAAACCATTCAGTTTTTACTCATTGCAGAAAATGGCATATTTGTAATGACAGTGTTTTGGTGTTCCTCTTTTGAAGCTCAGATTCTGCTCTGAATTAGTAAACTTCTATACGATGAGTTCAGCCACTTACTTTCTGGATGCTGCAGTGAGGAGGACCACAGCACACCCCTGCCCCTCCCAACTGTGAATATCTATAGGTCTCTTAGAGAAGTTGTTAGGGCGTTACATAGGAAATATCCTACTTTGAATCAAAAATGTAGTTTATTGTATCTCAGACAAGAAGCAGTATGGTTAATCCAAGTACACGTCAAAGCTGCTGCAGACCCGGCTTTGTGTCTTACCAGTGGCTTGCATGTGCCAGCAGTAAGGAATCCTGGAGAGTGAGTGGTGATGACACCATGAAAGGCCTCGGCCACAGACTGCTGGGAATGGAATACTTTTCTTGGCAAGAAGTGGCTCCAACCCTGGAAGGCATGTTGGTGGTTGGTACATGGCCTGGTGGACACGGGGGATGACAGAGTTTCCACGTCCATCCCCTGTAGTATGGGCAGCGTTGTTTGTATGGCGTGTGGTCCAGTGCTGTCTGGTCAAGGGTTGGCCTGTCTCTGCTGACCAGTGTCGGCTGCTACACAGCACCGTCACCGTGTCACCGGGTTGCTTACAGTGGATGTCCACTATAATCGACTAGCCAGGTTTCATGAAGCTGTGGTGGATAACACCAGCCCTAGGCCAAGAAGAGCAACTTTATTTGTAGCAGGAAATGTATAGTAAATGAATTGACTCCATGCGTAGGGTATTTGTACCATCAAATAGAATGAGAATTTGCCTCTAAAAAAAAAAAACCGGAGCCATTAGTAAGCATGAAGGCACTTATTCATTTCTCAAATTATTTGTGTTATTGCTGGTTTGGGGCACCCACTCTGGTTTGCTATTGTCAGTCTGCAGTCTACATGGCTGCAGGGATGTGGCTGCTGCAGATGCCTTTGGTAGCTTGCATCTCCCAGCCAGAAAAATAGCTCAAGACCCATTTGTCAGGGCAGTGCCTGTGGCTCAAAGGAGTAGGGTACTGGCCCCACATACTGGCCCCATATACCGGAGGTGGCAGGTTCAAATTCCTCCCGGGCCAAAAACTGCAAAAAAAAAAAAAAAAAAGACTCCTTGTCTTTCAACAGATACAGTGATAATTATCTCAAATATTATTGAAGGAATTACAGCAAATCAGGCTACAAAATAAACCACATATTTCTTAAATATTTGAAGTTAAGCATCTTTTAAAGTTTGCAAATGAAACCACGTACTTAATTAGAAAGGACCGAAGACCAAATACCCACTACTAGTATCCAGTCAGAGAAGTACCTGTGGGAAATATCTACTAAAAGAACCTATTTAAAATATGTAAATGTTTAAAGTTTTCTTTTTAAAAATCAATATACCTTTTAACAAATTACAATATATTTGAATCTTTTCATAGTGACTGATAGTAAGGATACAGCCTCAGTCAGCATCTTCACAGAAAGATGCTGCAGCCACAGAAAATGCATAGGTCGCTGTAATTGTCCTTTATAATTAAACTATAGGTGGAATAGAAACTCCTGAACGTGCAGTTGGTGGCCTCCCTGGGCCAGACCTCAGCACACCCGCTCTGCAGTGGGGCTGGTGTCTGAGTCATCAGCAGACTCCAGGCAGATGTGGACCTCTGATTAGGCTCTGACTCCAGTGTACCAACCTCACACCCTGTAGTGTCCTCTGACCTTCCATGAGTGTCCCTCTCTCTTTGTGGCTCTTTAAATTGCTCCCTGGCTCTGAGATCTGCCTGTCCACAGTCCTCGTGAGACTCGCTCCTGGGGGTGGGGCAGCCTCAGGCCAGGAGCAGGACTTTGGTCGCTGACCAGTCGCTCTACTTAGCACCACTCTCCTGCTGGGTGAACTTGAAGAAATTTCCGAACTTCTTGTGTTTCATCATCTACAAATGGAAATAAGGTCTGCTCTGAAGGTCTGTGTGGAGGCGAGGCCTGGCCTGTCCTGATGTTCCCTGTTTGTTAATAGGCTTTCTGGCACCTGAGGACTGAACTCTGATCTTTCTTCTTTTGCCCAAATTCCTTTCTAAGAGGCCTGGTGAATCATGCCTACAAATGATAAAATCTCACTAAACAAGTTTTATTAACCTGCTATAATGTGGCTGATTTGCCAGCCTGACTTGGGAATAGCATCACAGGAAAGAAAAACTTGGCCTTAACTCGAGCATCCTCACAGATGCCTTGAAACTCAGGCATTCCTTTCTACGGGCCCACATCTTTAGACAAAACTTAAAAATTGCCAACTGAAGAATCCTAAAACCCACCTACCCCCTGTAAGCCCCTACTTTGAGATTTCCCACCCTTGGGGGATGAAGCAGTGTTCACCTTCTACATACTGTTTTGTGGTGTTATCTGTAATTCCTGTTTCCACGAACAGGTAAAACTAAAATGTTACCCAGCCGCCTTGGGGGCATTGTCTCAGTACCTCCTGAGACTGTGCTCCCTGGGCCACAGACACACACACTGGGCTCAGAATAAACTTCTTTGAATTCTGGCAGAGCATCATCTTTAGCCCCAGCGAGTAAGTGCAGGTAATTACTGAGTCAGTCCCCTTTCTGGGGTCACTAGTGCCCTCAGGATGTGGCTGATGAGAAGCCGGTGAAGGTCTTTACGTAGGAGTCTAATGTGATTGTCTGTGTGGGATTTATTTATGTGACATCTTTTCCAGAAAGGATTTAAGGGATGATAAATTTTTACTGTAATTGGGATAGGTCACCCTTACCAAAGGTAAAGAGCTGTTACCTTTGTATTTTTTGACCCAAGGAAACTAAAAAGTCAATATAGGAATATTTGTTACCAAGAAATGAAAAAAGGGAAATTATATTTAACAAAATTATTTTTACTAAAAGAGTCTTTATCCCCTAGTTCATTGAAATGTCTGTTTAGATATGTCACTACTGAGTCTCTAGGAAGATCGAACGGAGAGAACAGGAAACCGCTAGCCTCAGCAGTGCACCACCTGACGTGCTCCCGGCAGACCACATGGTTGGGGGCCTGTGGCCAAGGTCTTTCAGGAGTCACCATGCCCAGCTCCTGAAGAACACCTGAGTCAAGCCTGTGGCTCCTGTTCACTAACTAACTTGTCCCTCCCTCTTTACCCCAGGGAAGAGCCTTGTCCTTCAAGACCTTCCTCATCTGGGTCCTCATCAGTATTTACCAAGGTAAGACAGGCTGGGGGTGGGGAGGTACAGGCTCCTTCAGCAGTAGTTTCCACCTCCAGGGTCAATTTTAGCAGCTTAAGATTTCATTGGAAATGAAATATTGCTTTCTGTTTATCTCAAAGTTGATATTCCAATGATGTGGGTTGGTTTTTTCACCAATGCATGTCACTTAAAAACTGACCTATTCTACTAATTAAATGTTAATTGAGAAAAATGCTAATAAGCACTCCTCACATTGTGTGCACACCAGCACAAGGATTTCTTTTGTGGAGTGATAGCAAGACTTGAGAAGTGTGATTTCTGTAAGGAGATGTCGTTATGGCCCTTCACCCAACACTCCAGATAAATGGGAGTTTGCACAGCGTGCAATGAGCAGACGGAGCCAACGGGCTGCGTGAAGCACGTGGCTGTTTACAGTAGTTGAAGTAGAGCTAGGCTTTTCCTCCAAGTGTGAAGAAGTTGGTAGCCTCTCCTTGATTCTTCTGACTCATCCAGCCTAATGCCTGGAGTTGAAACAAGCAGCTCCCCAACACGAAGCCCACATGTGTACGTCCCCGACATTGCTGGCGCTGTTGGTGAGGTAGCTGCCCCAGGGCCACTGTCTGCAGCTAGCCTCCAGGTGACAGGTAGCAGAGCGGGAGTCTGGGAGAGTAGCGTGCTGTCTTCCAGGTGGCATTCTCATGTATGGGGCCCTGCTGCTCTTCGAGTCTGAGTTCGTCCATGTTGTGGCCATCTCCTTCACGGCTCTCATCCTGACCGAGCTGCTCATGGTGGCGCTGACCGTCAGGACATGGCACTGGCTGATGGTGGTGGCCGAGTTCCTCAGCCTGGGCTGCTACGTGGCCTCGCTTGTTTTTCTAAATGAGTATTTTGGTAAGTTGCCTTGGAATTCTTTTTTGAATCATTGTCTATTAGTGAAGTTTATGTATTTGTTTATTGTTACTTCTTAATACATTGTTTTAAATTGCAGATCACAATAAATCCATATCAGAATGTTTCACAGCACAAAAACTTACTTTTGTAGAAAGATAAAGCTCTTTGCAATAATTTATAAAGGGAAGATTTTCCTTGTCTTGGCTTTTATGAAGATGTTGAAGTTGTGTGTGTTTCTAAGATCCCTCTGCAAGAGCAGTGCTGTTTGTCCCTGGTTCCTAACTGAGGCCACCCAGTGCTCCAGGAAGGAGCACAGCAGAGTGGACTCTGCGTCCTCGGAGCTGGACACTGTGCCACTCATGCTTCTCTTGGGCACAGAGGAGCTGTCCCTGCTGTCCCTTGTCCCTGGGCAGATGGCCACAGTGCACACCTGAGGACCATCCCCTGCCTATGGACTCTGGGTGGGGGCATTTCTCACACCACCTTCTCCCAGCCCCCTGGTCTGCCTCAGGTGGCCACCCCAGGCCTCTGTCCCCACAGAGCGTGACGTGCTGGGCAGGAGCTGAGCACCCAGCACATGGGGGCTGCCATCCTCGTTTTCCTTGCCGTGACCGACGTGCAGATAGGAGATAGAAAAATCAAAGCAGCCCAGAAACCCACTGTTGGTGTGTCCTGACTCTGCTTCCCCAGATTCAAGACCCCAGAATGAGGCAGAAGAGTCAACTACCCCAGGACTGCCATGGCCTGAGAGGACACAGCTACAGGGCTGACTCTGGCAGGACCAGCCTCCTGGTCACACCCTCTGGTTACCCACCAGCATCGGATGCTTGGCTGTCCCTGCTCTGCTCCCGTCTGCAGACCAGCTCACCGCTCCTCTCTCATACTCACTGCTTTTTCCAGCTAGAGTTTGAGAGCATCCCAAGCATTCTTGTTAGTCAGGGGTTACAGCCCTATCACCCCCAAGGTGACTGATGTGCCCAATAGACACAGATGACTTTCTCTCTTAAGGTTTTTAAAATTAGGACAGAGAGAAGTGAGAGAACATCCCAGATACAGTTTCCACAGCATAGCCAAAGCTGCACCATCACCACCCTACACTGCACCATCCCCAACCACTACAGCCATCACCACCCTACACTGCACCATCCCCAGCCACTACAGCCATCACCACCCTACACTGCACCATCCCCACCCACTACAGCCATCACCACCCTACACTGCACCATCCCCAGCCACTACAGCCATCACCACCCACACTGCACCATCCCCACCCACTACAGCCATCACCACCCTACACTGCACCATCCCCACCCACTACAGCCATCACCACCCTACACTGCACCATCCCCAGCCACTACAGCCAACACCACCCCACACTGCACCATCCCCACCCACTACAGCCATCACCACTCCACACTGCACCATCCCCACCCACTACAGCAATCACCACCCTACACTGCACCATCCCCACCCACTACAGCCATCACCACCCTACACTGCACCATCCCCACCCACTACAGCCAACACCACCCACAAGTCAACAAAACCAACCAAAAAATCCTAACACCCACCTC